>WAAE01007451.1:0-18169 GCA_013400495.1 Nicator chloris
TGCCATGCCAGAGGCTGAACTCCACTCTCTCACTGACTTCTCAACAAGACTCCCTTCCCCTGACTACCAGAAATAAAGTGTTATCAGATCCATTATGTAAACAAACTGTCAGGGTCAAAGTAATTTCTTCTCAGTGCCTCTCAGTTCCAGTATCCTTACATCCCAGTCCTGTGTTCATAAGCACTCTTACACTGAGTTGTGGCATTGGTGATGTAGCTAGTAATAGGTATAAAAGCCATAGAAACTAACACACACTGACTTTTTGAGAAAACCTTGAAATAACTAAGATTATAAAAAAAACTTCAAGTGTATGGAAATTAAGAATCTGCATATTTTCCATTCACATTCAGCTAACTCAGCTTATATTGGAAAAGCAAGGCAGTCAGGTACCAATCGTCCTTTTCTTGTTACACTTGCTTTCAAAACACAAAATTAAACACCTGTACATACTTACAGCTTCTACTAAAAAATGTAACTTGCTAGATAGATCCTGAAGAAGCTGAACCACTGTTGCAAAGTGTTAGATAAATCTAGGTAAGTTTTAAGAAGAGAGAAAACCCTTTAGAGTGGATCTCTGAAAAATTTCATTTATCACTTAAAGGGAAAACCTTTTTTTCGTTGCTACTGCTAGTTTTTTTAAACTTTGCCAACTTAATAAACCCACTCAACCAATTTAAATCCAATTAGCAGTCTTAACAAGTTGTTCCATGGTTTCATTCACTTCCAAACTGTGAAACACATAAAAACATTACTTCGATGCATATCACAGCTTCAGTCACAGTTCAAAGACACTGCTCACTACAATCAGTCAAGACAAAACCTGACATTCGTTAGCACAAATATCTTTCCTCTGTCCCCAGTGCTGGTAAGATGTTTGTAGCATACATGAATTGCTTTAGACAAGTTTTGCTTCAGTGCAGAATGAGCACCTTCTGACGAAATCCCTTGTATGAAACCTGAGCTATGTAGGAATGACCATACTTACGTTTGTTAGAGGGGCATGTGCAAACATGGAGAACCCTTCAAAGATATATTCATGGTCATCATACTCAATAACAGTAGGTCTGTCTGTCTTAAAAAAGCAAACAAAACCACCACGGAGTAAGCAAGAAGCAACACGACTTTTGTCACTGAAAACAAAATCAGAGTCCTAGTTTGAATTATTTATAAAGTACTTACTAAGAAGTTTGTGGGAGGTGACACAGTAATTCGGTAGTGGTATAGTCTTCCAGCATTGTTGGTCATGGGGCGACATGGTTTAATGGGCTTAAAGAAAGAGATAAGTAGAATTATGTGTAGAGTCAAGGCAAATTTAGATTAAAAGAGAGAATAAAGCATTTCTAATAGCCATGGAATATGCATTAGGAAAAATTAAATAAAAGCAAGTAGTCATAGTTAAGCATTCTGGGAAGGAAGAAGGTGTGGCCTTATCTCCATTTTCACTTTAAGAAATATTTTTAAAGCTATTCAAAAGCAAAAGAAGGTGAATTTTTTTTTTCATTTTCCATTTAACTCTCCATGTCTCTTAAACACAACTCTTAGCTGTTTACGTTCCAGACTGATTTCCTCTCCTATATAAATTTGTTTCAGGAAACACATTTTAAAAGCTTATCAAGAGGAGCCTGGACATCACATGAGAAGATCTCGAGGTATTTATCAAGATAGGTATCAGCTCATCTGCTTGGGAGATATCTGAGGCTTGAAGAGAAGGGATTAGTCTGTCACTGCAGAGGTAGCTCTGGTAACCCCACTCTATCTCCCAGGCTGTAATGCTTGACTTTGAGGTCCAAAGGCAGCCAGATGCCTGCGATTTCATGTTTCCTTCCAGCCTGTTCTGAAACAGTCCCGTGTAAAGACCTAAACTCCTCAACAGTCAGACAAAACCAGTTTTCCATATGCCCTACATACAACTTGCTGTTTGGAACACACTGGGAAAAAGAATAAAACCACTGCAGTGAGCAGGGTACTACTCTGAACTGCAGAACAAAAGCTGGCCTGTGGCAATGGCAAGACAGGTACATCACTATGCTGCTCTGTCCGCTTTGTAAAACTTATGCAGTAAGTAAGGTGATTTCATTGGCTCTTCAGCCCCAAAATAAGCTTCTCAAAGCTGCAACAAGGCAGCTGCAAACAAGCTAGTTGAAAACTAGGCAGTTTCACCTACAGGACACTGTGAAAAGTATTATATCCACGGAGATTTTGTGAAAACTGGGATTCCCACATTGTTCCAGGGAGCAGCTGCCTTCATGCTGCAAATTTTTTATGTAGCAGTTTTCTCCTCCTAAATTTTCTCCCTTTTCTGCAAGAACTCTAGATGCAACATGGGGAGGAATAGATCCTGAACCAGAGAAATTTACAGTAAGCTTTAGACCAAAGACAATTTTCTGAATTCAAATAATTCACAGAAATGTTCATAACTCCTTAACTGCAGAGAAACAAACAATTGTTTCAGTAAATGTATTTAAGAAGGCCAACTGAAAAATAAAATTTTTCAAGAAAAAGTACGAAGATGAATTGTAAAGCCTACATTCTAAGGCAAGAATGCCTCCTGACAAGCCTTCTGCTTCTTTCAGCAGCAGAATTACTATTTACTTTTTTTACAGCAATCACTTCACAGAGTGGGCCCTTCACAATATATTCATCTGCTTGAAGATAGCAGACTTTTGCTCACAAGTTCTTGTCTATTAACACAATCATGTTTCAGAAACTTAAAAAAAAATCCAAACAAACCTAAAACAAAGCAAACATAGGCAAAAGTTTTCTATAGTTTTCAGATGGATTTCATTACCAGTATTGTATTTAAATATGAGGTTATGCAACTAAGTGATTTAAAGTTGCACAAGAGGTTTTTTTTTACTCAGCCAGTAAATCATGGGAAAACCCCCTCAAATCAACCCAAGCAGGAATTTACAGCTGCAATTTTGTATTCATAATTGCAATCCTTAGAATTACTAATACCTCTTCACCAGGATAAATGCCATGTCTTATTCCTGTTCGCCGGGCTTTAGCACTGCACTTGCACAAAGGTCCATCATTCATCTGTCAAAAACAAAATAGAATTCTGGTTTTATTGAAAAGTGGTTTTGGAAAAGTATGTTGGTTTTAATGCCCTGAGTGCTGATGCTTCTAAAAGCCTGTCATGCTTAGATTAAGTGGATGTTCTTAAGCCAATAAAACTGAAAACACTGTAGACTAATGTAAGAGAACTGCACAGCAGCATTAGAACTTCAGCACTGTTTCAGAAGCACAAGATGGAAAAACACTCTCAGCAGAATTCTACCACCCTGCTATAATATGCCTCTTTTCCATTGCTTATACACACAAATAGCATGCTGACTGTCTAAAACAAAATTCAGGTCCTAAACACGCATGTGTCAATATTTACATGCTGAAATCTCCATATTCAAACAGTTCCACTGAGTTCTCTGACTGAAAACCCATCCTCAACGAAGCCCTCTGCAATGGAACAAGGCTGAACATCCCTGAAATGCAGACCATTCAAGGATTTTACTTGGTACTTTAAAGAACTAATAGGAACACTTCAAATCCATCCAGTGAACAGATCAGTAAAAAAGATAATAAGGGAAAAAATACCCACTTGAGTATTCTGTATGGGTGCATCAAGTGCCTATACCAAAAAGGGCCAAGGCATACATCATAAAGCCGGTGTCTTTCCTTTCACTTTTATAACCAAGATCAATGTAGACTATCAACTACTGCAACAGCCTTAAGCTTCCTGCTCTTACATTATGCTCACTGCAGAAATCCAACATAAGAAGCCCACAAACAAACAAGAGAAACAAATTAAGTTCCCAACCCCAGTTTTTAATCAAAATTTGAATCCAGGAAGTTAAACTTCTTTTAGACATGGGAAAAAAAAACCCCAAACAAATAAACAATAAACTTGCAATGCAATTAAAAAAAAAAACAGCAGAACTTTCCACACTATTAGAAGCAGTCTGAAAATATAAACAGCATCCATGGTGGGGCTAAATGGCATTACCACATGTTAGACATAAGCAAGAATCACTAAACCACTGTTAATGTTAGCTTTAGGCTGCTGGGATAGGGATGCAACCTTTTGGTTTTGATGTTGACCTCAGTTTCTTCAGACTGGCACAATGCATATGTGCAAAGGAACATAAGAAGCAGGGCACTTCCCTACTCCTTTGGAAACTCAGTCACACCATGTTAACAATGCAGGGACGTGACAGCTTGTTGTTCACACAGTTTTTCCCCTACTCTGAGACCCTTGTGGAAAGAACAGGTTCAAAGAAATAGAATCATGCTTATAGGTAGAAGCATACTGTAGAAGTGAGCCACGATGGTTAGATGATATATCTCTGGAGACAGGGTTGCTCATGGAACACGTGCTTTATTCTTAAGGGTCGTGGGTGGTAGGGTCTGCCATCAGCTGCCAGCCCAGCTGCTGGCGTGGTTCCAAGAGGGTTCCAANCTTCCTCACTGGCTTATCCAGCAACAAGACAGAAGAGAGTTAAAAAAGCAGTCAACAGCTAATTGCTCATCAGTGCTCCAAAATTAGGCTTCTACTGAGGCTATTTAAATAATCATCACATATTTTTTGAAAATCTCCTCCTCAATTCTTAGAACTGTTCAGCATGAATACTGCCTCTGTTATATTAAATGCACAGGCCAAAACTGAGAGAGATGTGAAGCACCTGTAAAGCCCCAGACTTGAGAAGCAATAAGATATGTATCTATCTTGTCCCTAACAACACTGCTCATAGGAAAAAAAAATGCAGGAGAGCAATCATGAATTGATGGTAAAATGATGGTGATAGATCACAAATTTACATAGGCAATGCCTTCTCTGATCAACAGAGCAACACAAACAAGCAGATTACATCTGTAAGGCAAAGCCAGTGTGGTGGCATTGAATTTAACAAATTATTTTCTGGCAACTGTCAGCACTGCTGGAGATTATCCAAATTAACAAACAAGCTTCTTAGATTGAAGGGTTGGGAAGATCCATCCCACAAATCTAGTTCCATGTCAGATGGTGTACTTGTACATGTCAAGAGTGCATGGCAATCATTCCTGTTTTATTAATTGACAGAAAACACTTTGACACACCAGATAAATACCTATGAAAACTTCAAATGTTTTCAAATAAAATCTACATAGAAGTAGTACAGCACTGACAGGCTCACCATGATTGATTTTAGTCTTTTCAAGAAAGATGAAGAGTCAGTCTCAAGAAAGTTTTTGGTAAAGAATGTTTTTCAGCAGGAAACTCATATACCAAACATCCCTGACTCTATTCCTTGTACAGTTATTCCATTCTTTTTTTTCTGTTACTATTCTTCATAGAACATTACTTTGAAGTGTGCCCAAGAGCTATACAATTTTTTCTGTTAAATATCTAAACAGATTGCTAATTTTGTTTTCCATACAAATAAAAAACAGCTAGCTATGCTCAATCTTTTTTTTTAACTAGAAGCATAAATATCAATCTGTAATAGAATATTCAACAGACTTTTAAATTACCACAGTGGCAATATGCATTCCAGTATCTCTTCACATTATGATTTGTTGCATGCTAAACTCATACATCACACAAAGTGACAAAAATATAAATTTACTGAGGTGCCACTTGAAATGAGAGAACAGATTGTAAAATATTTAAGAAAGATGAAGATGGTGAATTTGCAAACAAAAACTAGTCTTCTGTGCAATGTGTACATTCAAAACAGCACTTCATGAGCTCAGCAATTACATTTTATGAGAACTACAATCTCCATGCAATTACAAAAGAACCATTAGACAAGAAATTAGAAGCATTAACTGCATATTTAAAACATTATTTATCATTATGAGCTGAGAGCTTAAGGTGAAAAATTTGTAAAGGATGTAAACATATTGCCATTTTTCCGCCACAGAATTCAGTTGTGTACCTTTATCTTGGGGCTAAAAGGACAGCATTAGCACATTGTTAGCATTCAGTTTTTATTAACCCTGTCAGACATGATTCCAACTGAATAATCCCCAGAATTAATTAGCTGGAACCACAATCTTGAAATCAAACATGAAGTGCTTTGAAGAAGATGAGAGAGAAAACTGAAAACAGGAGTGAAGAAGGCATTTTGAATTAGAAGTCACTCTGCATGTCTGAAAACAAGGCAAAATTTTCAATTTATCAGGAGAATGACCTTTGGACACCCAGCACTTTTCCCTCACACCCTACCTGTCCTGGATCATTGTACCACAATTCTTCATGGAGACGATCAGGGTGTGCTTTTTTACGCTTAATTTCTGCAATGACGTCAATAACATCCGAATCGGAACTGCTGGAGCAGCTGCTGTCATCTTCGGAGTCACACTCTGACTCACTGGAGCTCTCTGATTCACACAGAAGAAATAAAGATGGCTGAAAAACACTTCCACATGCTCTCTTCTCCATAGCAGTGCATTCTCTATCATGAATTAATGTCTGGACTTAATATTAAAAAAAAAACAAACCCACACACAAAAACCTTGATCTCAATATTTCTGATCTCCTGTGATAGTGCTGACTCCCTTTCTTATGCACGTAATTTTAGTCACTCATTTCCACAGATACCCTCGGCTCCAACATAAATAAATGTCTTCATAGCCAAGAAATACACCAGTATGCAAGTAAAGTTTATTTTATTCTTGGCATAAAATGCAACGTTTCTTCCATTTTTTAAGTTTTGATTCAAGAGAAAATATATTACTATACTGTCAGTGCTTTCAAATACTGTGAAACTATGGTTTAAAGTACCCATTTTTACTGAATACAGGACTCTCCTTAGTTGAAAGAAAAAGTAGAGAGAGAAAATGAGAGAACATCACTAGGAAAATGTTTCCCTTTTTTTTTTAATCAAGATGTATTTTTACACAGTTCACAATTTGGCATAAGGTGTTATTAAAACAGGTCCTTGTAACACATGGTTTACATAGGTCATCTATGCTCAGCTGAAATAGAGTTTCCGCACAAAGTGTGCATGTGTATTCCTACAAATATTCACAAAGACTTAAGTTTCAAAAGTTCTCTGATATATATCTGATTAAAATTGAAGGTGCAAAATATGCATGGAACCTGTGAGAGTGAGCTGGAGTTACAAAAGACTACCATAGAACTTTTCAATGCCATGTACTGAAATCATAGAATCATAGAATGGTTTGGAGGTTGGGAGGAGCCTTAAAGACTATCTAATTTCAAGCCCTTTGCCATAGAGAGGGATACTTTCCAGTAAACCAGGTTGCTCAGTGCCCCATCCAGTCTGGCTTTGAACATTGCTAGGGATAGGACATCCATAACTTCTCTAGGCAACCTGTCCCAGTGCCTCACAGCCCTCACAGTAAAGAATTTCTTCCATCATCAGCCTTTCATGACCTTAAAGTGCTCCTGGAGTGCACTGCTATCCCAAAGCAACACAAGATTGCTGCTAACACAAGCCAGAGCAGAGAGAGCATTTACTGAAGTACAAAATAAGACAAACTACTAGACACTACATGGCTATAGAAGAAGCTGGCATGGACACCAAGTTAGCCCAGGGGAACAGTGAAGACACAGAGTCTTTGGGTTCTCCAGAAAGAATGGAAAAAGAAAATGCAGAAGCTGCCCTCGGCCCTATCATATTTTAGCCTGGAGCAGCAGGCTTTCTTCCTCATAGATCTAAGGAATGAGGGCTTTACACAGGTATGTTGAGTGTAGCAGTCGTGTCCTTGATTCATCCACATGAAAAAATACCTCCTAAAAAAACCCTACAGTTAACTTTGCTAGTGATTCTTGAAGGAGTTTAAATATATGCAAATTCACTGTTCAAAAAAATGTGAAGAAATCCTTTACAAAACTGAGTTCACATTTTATCTGTATTAGCTTTTTTCTTTCCTCTTCATTGCATCCTTTTATGCCACCAGCATGTAAACCATGTAATTATGCCTGTACTTCAGCTTTGGAATTTTTGATATGCAATTTTTTAATGAGTTACTAAGAAGAGCCCGGAGAGTTTGAAGCAGTTCACCTGGCTTAAAACACATTGGGTTTTGATTTAAAAAACACCCACCAACATTATTAAATACACACAACAGCAAAAATAGGTTACCTACAGATTCCACTTCAGAGCTCTGTCATGATTTCAGCCTACCTAGATCTTCATCCAGCTTGGTTTTTGGAGGCTCCCATGGTGGCCTGGCTGCTTTGGCCTTTGCCTGTCGCTTTCCTAACTCCTCGTCAAACTTTTCATATAGATCCCGGAGCTTGCTTGTTCCTACCACAGTAGAGTCCCCCTGTTAATAAGAAAATTAGAACAACAACTGAACAAAAAAAAGACTGTTAAAATAGCACAAGAACTCAACATCTAGCAGCACTTCATGAAAAAAACCAAGAAGGTGGGAAAGACGGATCTTTCAGTGAAACGTGGGAACACCGAGTAAGGCTTTAGCATATCATTACATTGCTTCACCAGGTGAACTAGCAGAGAAATTATTTCATTTGCTGGTATAGAACTTCTCCAAGTTTGCAGGAATATAGGTTGCTTGAGGCATTTTTCCTCACAAGTTAAACACAGTGTATAATGGAAAAAAGAGATCTTTCCCTCCTGGAGACAAAAAAAAGTACCCCTCTTCCACGTACAACTTACTTGAATGCTAACAGACAGAAGGAACTGATGCAAACAGGGAAGAATAGCAACAAATGAAGCCCCTAACATGGTTAAAAGACTGAGATGATTGGGAAGAGAGAAGAATTAAATGGCACAAAATTATGATCCTGCTGAAGGGTTCATATTATAAAGGACTGTCTGCAATCATTTTAGAGTTCTCACTGACATACCACTTGATCCATAGGGTCATTGGAATAATAGCTTTCAGAATGGGTACAGCGAACCCAGACTGGCTTAAGCAATTCCTCATCTTCCTCTTCATTTTTTTCAGATGCATTCTCTTCTGATTCTTTGTCTTTGACAGCAGTATAATTTTTCTCTTTACTGGAGCTCTGGTTCTCAGACCACCTTTCTCTGTCCTCCTCCCATCGAGTTCTCTTTCTCTCTCTGCTTGGAGACCGGCTTAGTGGGAGAAAGCAAACAAAAGCAATTTTCTTTATCATTTGAAAACAAAAAACAGTTTGCTTCAATCAGTAAGTAATTCTATCATATAAATTGCAGCAAAATCCAGTTGCCTTTCCAGCTTTTAACTTGCACCATAAAGAGTACCAGAGTAATTTGTAGTTCTGAACTACTATAAAAATGACTTAAGATTTGATGTACTTTTAATTTGAAGCCATAATCAAGAATTAAAATAAAAAATACACGCCATTTTAAATTAAAATTCCTACTTGCACTCCAGGTCAATTTCTTTTTATTTTATTTTGAAGTTAGGAACTCACTGGTAAAAACTAAGTCACATCAGTCACAACCAGAAGTTACAGTAAGAAGTTTCGAAGCACAGCCCACAAACTATTGGTAAGACAAAAGAACTTGAGTTTTATTAAAAGGTTTATACACAACCCACACTTCTGTTACTCTAACACACCTTTGAACAACACAAGGCGTGATATTCCTTGTGCATCGCAAGAGTAATGCTTTCAAAAGAGGAATAAGGAAACGACCTACTTTTGTTTTAATCTTCTCTGCCTACAAAACGAATAGCGTTGCAATGTTTTCAAATATCCAGCATTCAGAATGGCAATACAAGAAAAGCCACTAAAAGATAATCTAAAGATAGAGCAACTTTAAATAATTTTGGTACTTTACCGACTAGAAGATCTTAAATCTTCTAGTTTAAGAGAAGGCATCCTGGCCTCAGCAGTGAACCTCTCTCTCTCTAGAGATTAATCCTGTTTCTAACTCCACAAGGTCTTGAGATAACTGGTATTTGCATGTATCACTAGACGATTATCAATTTAAGACACTCATTTTGTCTGGGTTTCATAGGCATGTACAAAACCTCATGTGAGTGGATGCACAGAGCCTCAAATGTTCAAGAGACCACATGCAGCCCTCCTTACCTTCCTGCTCTCTTGTAATCCTTTTTGTAGGATCTGTCCGGTGATGGTGATCTTCTGCTGTCACGGTGCCGATGCCTCTCCCTCTCCCGCTCCCTTGAAAAGTTCAAAAAATAAGTTAAATGGGAAATCTGGCATTTCATACATTCTTCATCTGAAAGGAACACAAAAGCACCCTAAGATCACGTTATGCAAGATGACATCCACATGCTGACTGCTGAAAACCCAGATGTTCTTAACATTGACCTTCAAGAAACTTGTAAAAGACAGTCAGGTGTCCATGCCCTCCACCTTTGTCACAAGGCCATCTATCTCATAAGAGAGTTAATTCACACCACACAGAAGCGACATCCATGAATTCCCCACAGGACTTATTACTATTTTTCCTCTTCTCCTGTTACGAATGGCAAAGGGTAAGATTATTGTATCTATAACCATTCGAAATGTCTCAAGGAAGGAAAAGAAAACCTATGTCAAGCACAATAGCTT
Organism: Nicator chloris; assembly: GCA_013400495.1. NCBI lineage: Eukaryota > Metazoa > Chordata > Aves > Passeriformes > Pycnonotidae > Nicator > Nicator chloris. The sequence goes on from WAAE01007451.1 coordinate 10,478, forward strand.
TGTAAGCACAGCAGTCATTCAAGTGTTTGAGGCTTCCTTACAGCAACCTTCCTCTCTTCTTTACAGCAACCTCAAGCACACAAAAAACCCAGACAGACAATCTGCACAATGCTGAAACTATGATTCTCACCTGCAAGACTCAGCTTGCACATGTGCATAAAGAATCTCACAACCAAAACACATTTCTTGGGTCAAAGAGCTTTAAATCAGCTGAAGTCTTTGGGAAGAGTGGATAGAAAGCTGTCCAGCAGAACAAATGAGGATGTTGGTCACAGGCAGCTGAATATGAGCCAGCACAGGCCCAGGTGGCCAGAAGGGCCAAGGGCATCCTGGCCTGTATCAGCAGTAGTGTGGCCAGCAGGACCAGGGCAGTGATTGTCGCCCTGTACTTGGCACTGGTGAGGCTGCACCTTGAATCCTGTGTCCAGTTCTGGGCCCCTCACGACAAGGCAGACACTGAGGTGCTGAAGCAAGTCCAGAGAAGGGCAATGGAGAAGGTGAAGGGTCTAGAGAGTGAGTCCTATAAGCAGCAGCTGAGGGAGCTGGGGTTGTATCACCTGGAGAAAAGGAGGCCCTTTTCATTTGGATAGCAGAAAAATTTCTTCATCCAAAGGGTTATTGAGCACTGGAATAGGCTGCCCAGGAAAGTGGTGGTATCACCATTCCTGAAGGCACTTGAAAGAGATGTAGATGTGGCACTTAGGGACACAATTAAGTGGTGGAGTTGGCAGCATTATGTTACAGGTTGGACTTGATGATCTTAAGGATGTTTTCCAACCTAAATGATTCTATGAAGTTACTGTATTTATTAGGCAGGAAAGATCACACAGGCAGCTTTATACTCTGCTAACAGCTGGCAAGTCATTGTGCATCTGTTAAAACTTCTAGTCTGCTGATACACTGGGAATTATCAACATGTGCCTCAAGTGGCTTGGTGGCTTAACAGAATGAGTCAAAATTATTTATGAACATATATATGTGTTTGTTTCCATGCTCATAATATGAAACAGAATGCAAATTTACAAAGCAAAAAGTTCAGATAAATTATCTATTGTTTCTCCCCAGCCCTATTTATCCTTGTTTGTCAGTGCCTTGTTCAAGCATGGATTTCAGTCTTCAGAGAGAACATATTCCATGCCATCTGATTTGCTTGGGAGACAGATGCTGCACAAAAAAATCAACCCCAATTCTGGCAAACAGGCTGAATCAAAATAAGTAGATACATTATCAAGTAGATCTGGAAGCTGTTGGCCTAAAGCAGCAATCCAAAAGTGTTTGAGAAAGAAACTACTGCAAACATGCATTTTCAAAACTTGAAACTGAAGCTTGAAATTAAGCAGAAGAAAGGAGAAAACTCCACAAGCATGCCATACAGAAAAGGCCATGCCTTAATGTCAGCTGCATCGAGTTGTAGGAAAATCCTTTTCTGAAAATCAAAGTAAACTTACTGAGTGTGAGGCTTGGGTTGTTTTTTGAATGCAGGCGTCTAAGGTTTTGTAATTCAGCCTCTGCATATCTAAAGAAAAGGGGCTTAATTTACGCAGGCTTTATGCGTAAATTCATATTCCACTCGTGCCATGAAAAAATTCTGAGCTTTTAAAATTGAGAGCATGTGATCCAGGAGCCCTGATAAATACTTAACTTTCCAGTAGCTCTTCGAATATTTTGGCAAAGGTGATTAGATACATAAGAGCTACAAACAGAACAAATCTAAGACATGAGAAAGATTTAACTGATGATGGTTTGCTCTAAAACACACCACAGCAAATTGCATCAGGTCAGCTCAAAATTTCCAAGGCATTTTTGTCCATGAAGAGGGACAGACACGATAAATCCCAAAATAAGCAGTGCACACTCATCCTTATGAATGACATCAGTGAAGCCTACAGCTGGCCCATGGTCATTTTCACCTCAGTCCTCTCTTGAGATCACAGGCTGGCTTGCTGAGGTCTTCATCCTGAACATAACATGATTTTGGCTCAAACACCTTACTGCAAGGCTTAGCTATGGGCCCCTATCAGACTATAAACCTGACCAAGCCAGTGTTCTCTCCAAATACAAGGCTTTCTGAAAGTAACACCTGGCACCCTAACTCTGATACCTAAATATTGCAGTTCAAAACGCTGGGGCTTAATTGTTTCTAAGACTCAACTTTCTAGTCTTAGAGTGCCAACTCTATTTTCCTGCCACATGTGCATAGATTTCTAAGGTAAATATGTTGAGCACTACTAAACAGCCCACTCAGCGAGATGTCAAGAAGCTCTTGTTTGAAAACTATCTCCATGGACACAAACAAGAAGTCTGCCAGCTCACAACCGTGAGGCAGTGTACCTGAAAGGTGTCTAAACTAACTTTTTCCGTGAGACCTGACTACTGGCTACTTCCCTAGAGTAAAGGAAGAACACTGATGCAAACACATACTGTGGACCAATGATGACATCTCTCTCCCTGCAGGCAGGTAATAGTTACCTGTTTCGCTCGTAACTTCTGTGATGAGGCGATATCCTTCCTCTGTCATAATCTGTGCGGTGCCGACTGCTTTCCTGCCTCCTCCGGTCCGGACTGCGGCCACGATCCCGACGCTCGCCGTGGTTAGCGGAGCGATGCCTGTCGCCGTGAATGTGACCGTGCTCGCGGTGCCGGTGCTCATCGTAGTGCTTGCTCCTGTCTGGGGAGCGCCGGTCACCCTGGGACTTGTCTCCCTGGTACTGCCCCGTGTGCCGGAAGTGGCTGCTGCTGGCGCTGCTGCTGGCAGCGCTGCTCGGGAAGGAGCCGGAGCTGTGCTGGTAACTGCTGAAGCTGGGCGGCGGGAACGACTGCTGCGAGTACCCCGCCGAGTACACGGACTGGTAGCTGACCTGCTGTGGCATGACTGGAGGCGGGGGAGGGTGTGGTACTGTGGGGGGAGGCATCATGTAAGGAAAGGTGCTTTGTCCGGCAGGTGTTCCTGCCACGGGAGTGTTGCTAGGATTTGGCACTGGTGGAGGAGTGGGAGGGAAACATGGAGGCACCGGGAAGCTCTGCCTCATCTGGTGGTTTGGAAATGGTGGCCTCATGGGACACTGGCTGATGGGATTTTGTGTGGAAGGGGGCACTGGAGGAGGATAGGGCACAAAGTCTGGCCTGGGAGGCATGTAACCGGTGGTTGGAGGGCTGGAGTAGGTTGTCGAAGGGGCCGTTTGCTGCTCATACTGGTACTGCACGGAGGGCTGCTGTGGGTGAAGCTGCCGGAGGTTCTGAGGGCGGTAGGTCTGTGTGGAAGTTCTTGCTCCTGGCCCCCCCTGGCCACGGGGACATCCTCGCCCAGAATGGAAAGACATGGCTCACCTTTATTGCAGAAAATAAAAATCCAGTGTCACACAATTTTTGTAAGATGTCCTCAATGCACCTGCAGGAACTACTCCTAAGGTGCTGAAACTGCAGTTTCCTTTAACAGAAGCAGTAAATTATACCCACTTTCACTGGGAGCTTTGTGCTCCTCAGACCTTTAGTACAGGCCATTTACGCCCCTTTTGATTCCTTTAAACCTCTAATCCATGAAAGCACTTACTGTCTTTAAGACAGAACCCAAGCTGGACCACGCTTTACGAGTTAGGGCAACGTAATTTCAACACATTATTGTTATGATGACAGGTCAAGGATACAAGCACCTCCACTAGTACTTAGACACTTTGATATAAAACCTTTAGATACCCCCCACCAAAGAAATCACTCATTATTAGCAACTGCAGTGGTCATCCAAAGTTGCATAACAAGGAGTTCTTTCTAGAACACAATCCTAAACTTCGAGCAGAACGACGTGACTAACACCTTATTGCATGCCACCTGGCCCAACAAATCACCTAGATTTTAAATGAGATACTAGCAATTTACATTCACTATTGAGTCCCCAATGTACTAAAGGACTGAATTCAACAGACCCTTCAAAGTATTTTAAGTGAGGTAGGTATATTTTTGTGGAAAAACAGGTTACACATCTTACAGGTTATGAAAAAAAATTCATGTAGACTGTGCTATTCCTTAATTTTCACTGAAATAAATGGTTCCCAAGAAACCTCAACTGCGTTCTCAGCCCTGTTACCCTTGAGAAATTATCACTGTTTCGAGTAGGCTTAAGTGTTGCTCAAAACTAGGCATGTATTTAAGGCATTAATGTTTATAAATGAAGGCACTGTGCTTCATTAAAGTTAAAATTGATTCTTTAATTACAACGCTAAGTTTCAAAAACTGAAAAAAGGGGAAAAAAGCCTGAAGAAAAGTTATGGCTAGAATGGAAAGAGAGGAAAAAAAATGATCTAAGCACCTCCAGAAGTCAAATCCTGTTTTCCATAAGGAGAAGTGAAAAAGAAAGATGAGACACACACAAAACTGGAAAGATCACCAGAAAAAGGAAACAAAGCCTCCCTTTCACTGAGGCTTTGCTGATGCTGAAGTACATGCACAGAATATTCTCCCACCTGCTGTAGTGCAACATGGCCAACCTGGACTGCTCAGAGCACTGCTCTCAGCTGCATTCCGGTGACACTGCAGCAAAAGATGTAGCTCTTGCTGAGAGAAAGCAGACAGCTTCTGGTGAACTGGAGGGAGAAAGGAAAAGAAACACAGGCAAAAAGGACTGATATCAAAGAGGAAGAATCAAGAGGACCCTCCTTACACATGCAGGGCTTAGTGGAAGCCACTGGAATTGGTGGTGGTCATTCCCTCTCCAGAACAACCAAGGGCCAATGTGAGTGAGAATCCCACACTTTCAGGAGATAGCAGCCGTGATGGTATAAAGCCACTTGTTCCTTCCAGTCAGCCTGTACCTGCTCAGTACCCTCCAACTTTGTAAAGGCTCTCAAAAAAAACCGAAACAAAAACAAACAACAACAACAACAAAACAAATCCCACCAACCCAGGGGAGAAAAAAAGAAAGACAACATTCATTTTTGTCAGGCAATAGTGCACCCTTTTGACATTATTAACTATAATCCATCAGATGCTGAATTAATTTTACTTTAGCTCTCCTGCTGCGTTCTTACACAACTCAGGCTTGCAAAAGAAGATTGTTTTAGACTTCACTACCATTCACATACACATTTTATTTAAACAGGGTGTACCACAGCACCTTCTCTTTAAATGTGTCTTTTTCTAACATATCATAGCATTCAAACAAAGGGTCTTCTTTTTCAGCTCTAAGATCTCCCCAGTGCCAGAAAATTGCTCTTGTTCTTCTACTTAAATTTCAGGCCTTCAGAAAGCACAGAATCAAAATTGGAAAAAAGATTCAAAAATACACAAAACAATTTTATATGCCCAAATTATTTTAAAGTTCCCTCTGCTGCAAACGCAAGTCACATTCAACTTTCATTTAAAGTTAAGTAAGTTCAAAAACACAGAAAAGGACAAACTCCCCTTTCCCTGTCACCTAAAGAGGAATTTTACTGCACTGATGGGAGCCATTGCATTCTAAAGCAGCACTGCTCCCCTAAAACCACCGAATAAATTTGCTTCTCCCTGCAGATGCACTGCTGAGAGCAACAGGGCACTGACACATCGAGAAGAGAGCACCGAGAGGGGACATCACCAATGCCTCTAAGTGTGTGTCTAAGAGAGGGTATCAAAGAGGATGGGTGCAGGCTCTTCTCGGGGGTGCCGTGCAACAGGACGAGAGCGAATGGGGAGAAACTGATGTACAGTAAGTTCCACCCGAACACGAGGAAGAACTTCTTTACTGCTTGGGTGCCCGCACACTGAACGGATTCCACAGAGGTTGCGGAGCCACCCTCACCGAAGATATTCAAGAACCGTCTGGACGCAATCCTGTGCCATGTGCTCTGGGATGACCCCGCTGGAGCAGGGAGACTGGATCAGATGACCCACTNAATTCATGTAGACTGTGCTATTCCTTAATTTTCATTGAAATAAATGGTTCCCAAGAAACCTCAACTGCGTTCTCAGCCCTGTTACCCTTGAGAAATTATCACTGTTTCGAGTAGGCTTAAGTGTTGCTCAAAACTAGGCATGTATTTAAGGCATTAATGTTTATAAATGAAGGCATTGTGCTTCATTAAAGTTAAAATTGATTCTTTAATTACAACGCTAAGTTTCAAAAACTGAAAAAAGGGGAAAAAAGCCTGAAGAAAAGTTATGGCTAGAATGGAAAGAGAGGAAAAAAAATGATCTAAGCACCTCCAGAAGTCAAATCCTGTTTTCCATAAGGAGAAGTGAAAAAGAAAGGGGAGACACACACAAAACTGGAAAGATCACCAGAAAAAGGAAACAAAGCCTCCCTTTCACTGAGGCTTTGCTGATGCTGAAGTACATGCACAGAATATTCTCCCACCTGCTGTAGTGCAACATGGCCAACCTGGACTGCTCAGAGCACTGCTCTCAGCTGCATTCCGGTGACACTGCAGCAAAAGATGTAGCTCTTGCTGAGAGAAAGCAGACAGCTTCTGGTGAACTGGAGGGAGAAAGGAAAAGAAACACAGGCAAAAAGGAATGATATCAAAGAGGAAGAATCAAGAGGACCCTCCTTACACATGCAGGGCTTAGTGGAAGCCACTGGAATTGGTGGTGGTCATTCCCTCTCCAGAACAACCAAGGGCCAATGTGAGTGAGAATCCCACACTTTCAGGAGATAGCAGCCATGATGGTATAAAGCCACTTGTTCCTTCCAGTCAGCCTGTACCTGCTCAGTACCCTCCAACTTTGTAAAGGCTCTCAAAAAAAACCGAAACAAAAACAAACAACAACAACAACAAAACAAATCCCACCAACCCAGGGGAGAAAAAAAGAAAGACAACATTCATTTTTGTCAGGCAATAGTGCACCCTTTTGACATTATTAACTATAATCCATCAGATGCTGAATTAATTTTACTTTAGCTCTCCTGCTGCGTTCTTACACAACTCAGGCTTGCAAGAGAAGACTGTTTTAGACTTCACTACCATTCACATACACATTTTATTTAAACAGGGTGTACCACAGCACCTTCTCTTTAAATGTGTCTTTTTCTAACATATCATAGCATTCAAACAAAGGGTCTTCTTTTTCAGCTCTAAGATCTCCCCAGTGCCAGAAAATTGCTCTTGTTCTTCTACTTAAATTTCAGGCCTTCAGAAAGCACAGAATCAAAATTGGAAAAAAGATTCAAAAATACACAAAACAATTTTATATGCCCAAATTATTTTAAAGTTCCCTCTGCTGCAAACGCAAGTCACATTCAACTTTCATTTAAAGTTAAGTAAGTTCAAAAACACAGAAAAGGACAAACTCCCCTTTCCCTGTCACCTAAAGAGGAATTTTACTGCACTGATGGGAGCCATTGCATTCTAAAGCAGCACTGCTCCCCTAAAACCACCGAATAAATTTGCTTCTCCCTGCAGATGCACTGCTGAGAGCAACAGGGCACTGACACATCGAGAAGAGAGCACCGAGAGGGGACATCACCAATGCCTCTAAGTGTGTGTCTAAGAGAGGGTATCAAAGAGGATGGGTGCAGGCTCTTCTCGGGGGTGCCGTGCAACAGGACGAGAGCGAATGGGGAGAAACTGATGTACAGTAAGTTCCACCCGAACACGAGGAAGAACTTCTTTACTGCTTGGGTGCCCGCACACTGAACGGATTCCACAGAGGTTGCGGAGCCACCCTCACCGAAGATATTCAAGAACCGTGTGGACGCAATCCTGTGCCATGTGCTCTGGGATG
>WAAE01007451.1:32923-46807 GCA_013400495.1 Nicator chloris
TTTTATTTCATATGACTTTTCCTATTTTATATGACTTTTGAGCTACAACAGCTTCTCTGCAGATCTACCCTAAAAGAAGCACAAGGAGGACTTGCCAGAGGCACATATGACTATAGGGACTTTATAATAAAGATCTGGTGAAACAATACAATAACACTGATAATTTCCATTTTTGCAGGTGCAAGATGACACAGAGGAGCAAATTTTCTTTTCAAATCCTAGGCCATATTTTCTGCTCCCCTCTTTTTTCNTACAACCTCCAAAATTTTACTTGTTTAAAGAACAAGCTGAGGGAAAAACCCCCTTGTCTGAAGAAGTGCAAGTTACCTGATTAGCTAGGGATGGTATCCTAAAGACTTTCTACATACATAAGCTGTATTGCCAATTCATCAACAGAATTTAAATCTCTCCTTAATTTACCCACAGGTCCATCAGGCTGGTCTGACCTGTGATTATGTGGAGCTTCCTCACCATGTTAGCACTGAAGATGAGATCGAAGGCCTCATACGATCCATTAAGGTTCTACTGACAGATCTGCCCAAGCCCACACTGGTGACAGTTGCTCGGTAAGACTGTGCAGATACTTTCACTTTAAAATGCCCTGGGACTGGGCTCATGAAGCTAAATGATCCTGTCAGTATAGCCCTAGTTCTGCCTTAAGCTCTGTTAAAGTGGAAGCCTTATAGTGCTTCATCACCGGTTATATAAAGGCTGTGATGAGGCCTTGTGTATGTTGGGATTGATAGCTGTCACTGGAGTTCATACGTCTCTACTTGTGTTACTTGTGCTAATCAGAGCAAAGCTGGCTTGGGCTGAAATCCCACCTTCCTTACTCTCTTGCTCTAGGGTTTGTTGCACTACAGATAGGATTTCCTTTTTTCAGTGAAACTTCTGCTGGTACTAGTTTTCATCTAGTAGGCTGAAAGGCATTTATATTCTTCAAAGCTCTAGTGAAAATTTGTTATGGGCTAAAAGTTAGGCCTCCAGGACTGTAAGGGTGTTATTTAGAATAACAGAATGGAGTTTGAGACCAGGGACCTGGGAGAACCAAAGAATTGGCCTGAAAAAATCTAATTTGAAGACCACAATGTGCCTCTTGACAAATTATTGCAATTTAATCAGTCAGAAATATTAATTGTGCCCTTAAAGGGCTGGCAACAATAACAGAAGCTGATATGAAACTGGTTTTGGCAACACGAACTGGTATGGCTAATGCATGCAATAAAAGAAAGCTCTATTCCCTGTGCCAGTATTATCCACTATTGTGGAGAAACCAGAATCATCTCTGTAGAGCTTAACAGATAAAGAATTCAGGAAGTCAGTTTTTACTAGTATCTGTTGGAAATTCATTAATAGATGCTGTAAAAAATGCTATGTGCCAGGTATTGTGAAGATCTGTTCTTCAAGTTTTCCTGCCTAATTTAACGGTAGCATTTTAACTTTTCAATCTAATTTTTCCATGTTTCCTTTAATTAGATCATTTACTTGTGTTCTGCTAGTGTGTTCTGTGCCAGATTCAGGAAGAGAGTAGAACTGGAAAGATTAGATCATGTTCCTGATCTGCTGCAGACTTTCTATTAAACCTAAAATGTAGTGATGAGAAGCACAGCACTGTGCTTCGAAGGGATACTGGGAGGCAAAACTTGCCACTGTTTGAGAGAAGCTTCAGCCTAGCCACAGAACATTTCAGGAATACACAGTGTGGTTATGGTGGTGATATCTGTACTCTCATGCTTCTTTTTTTGTTTTTACAGATCAAGTTTGGATGACTACTGCCCTTCAGAGCAGGTTGACATCATTCAAGAGAAGGTTCTAAATTTACTACGTTCAGTGTATGGCTCACTGGATGTGCACTTAGATTACTCAAGCACTTCATCTTCTTCATGACCTTTTTTCACGTGTTGCTGTCTAATGCAGAGGATTAATTTAAATTGTTCATTAGCTGCAATGGCAAAGAGAAGACTGCTGTTACTTCAGCAGGTGGCACTAGAACCCAAGCTGACCCAGCTGGGGTTTGAGTTTCATTGCTTTCTCCAATTTGGCTGCATCTGAACTGGCTGTTACCTGTTTGGCTTTGTTCAGATTAGTGCTGTAATTCTTATTTTTCCTGTCTTGTTTCTTAAAATTGATGCAAGAGAAAAGACCTTTTGTCTATAACTTGAAGGGTATTTGTCCCATTTCTTTGTGTCTATAAAAAAAATAAAATACATAATTTCTTAAAATGGTTTTCTATTATGTATGTTTTCTGTAATTCAGTAACAGATTTGCTCTGGAATTGTATCATATCTTCTAAAAACTGGTCTTTAAAATGCCCTTAAAACTGTAGATCTACGTAGTGATCCTTCCTATCTGTTGTGCTTGAGATGACCCTCTCATTTCTCTAGAGCAGCTCATGGCTTCTGCCCCATCCACAGAACATAATTTATGTTTATTTTCTTTTTCACTAATACTGTCTTATTTTACCTTAGAGTATTTTATTGGTGGCTTAGATAATATCCCTAATGTACAGACATTGGGCTTGGTATTTTCACTTTTACATAATTTTGATGAAAAAAAGTATGTGTGCATGTACATGCTTTTATATTTTAAATCCTGTGAGGAATTGATGGTTTCTTCAGAAACAAAGATTTTGCTTCCCTGGAGTCAGCAGCAAAACATTCTATACCAGGTTTTTATTCATTTCAGTATTGCTATTTAGGAAATAACAGTTTGAGAACTATTTAATTTAGAAATCAATATAGTTACAGAGAAAACGGGCACTTTCAGAGGAAAAAACACCACAGGATTTATTGGGAATGAAACTGAAACAGGAAAGAGAAAATGCCACCTAGAATATTGTCTTTTATTAGGAATAAATTTTGCTTGTAATTTCTTGTGAAATTAGTTCATTTGCTAACTTTACTCTTTGCTTTACAGAGACTTTGTGCACTTTTACAGTTTTTACTACTTCTAGTAGTCATAGATATAAATTACTATATTATAGATACAAATTACTGCATTATAGATTGTAAATATATAATTCCTTTAAAATATTTGTTCCAGTAGAATAAATTCCATGACCATGGACCCATTTTATTTGTGTTTTTGTGACTTGTGTGTCACAAGGATGTGCTTAGCCTTGGAGCCAATTTCCTTATTACTTCATAAATAACCATACACTGCATACAGCAATGAAGTGCAGTCAGATTATGTGCTGCTTGTGTAAAGATTGGGGATTTTTTAAAATTAAAGATCCTTCAGGCTAGGCTTTCCATAAGGTTGTAGAAAACAAACAAAAAAACCCATGTGGGGCATGGCTGAGCCCCTTCTCGGTGGGCAGGTGAGAGCTCATTTTCCTTGGGGAAAGCCTGGGCAAGGAAGGGCAAAATGCTGCCCGGCAGCCAGGGCTGAGGGCTCCAAGTTAGGGAGCCTTTAGTATGGACCAAACTCAACAGTGCCTGCATCTCTGCCTGGGTGCTGCTCTGGAGTACCTTGTTTGGTGAGGTAACAAAATTAAATTTACTTTTTTGCATTTTATCTGTGGTCTTGTGGTTGTTCCTGTGCCCTGCCTATGCTGGCTCATGCACACGTGTTCACTGTGGCTCTGCACAATCAAACTAACATCCTGAATTGTCTAATTGTTATTCAGGTTTATTTAAGAAATCTTCTTTTGAAGCATAGTTTTTGTTTATGAATGTCAAATTGTTATCATCTGATATCTCTGACTAACACAGGCTGTGTATACACCAGAAAATGCCAGTCTCACATAATGACAAAGACATTAATTTCTACATTAAGGACTTTTGCAAGGCTATTTTTTACTTTGGTGAAAAGTAATCAAGTCAAGCCAGAAACAGGTGTCTCTTATTTCTCATTTCTGCCCTATATGGCTTATTTATTAACCAGATGCACAAATCTTCCACTCCCTGTGTCTGCCTCATTTTCCTCTCAGCTTATTTCAGTATGTATTATGCAGAACAAGACAGTGAAATTGCAATGCATAACTCCTCTAATCAGCTCTGCAAGGATGGGACATGAAGGCCCATTAGAAATAAATCCACTGGGGATATTAGAATAGCAGCACCATGTAAGTCAGCAGCTTCACATTGTCTCTTGTGTCTAGATGCCTCTGCCTGCTCTGCTACTCCCTTTGGCAGCATGGAGGAGTAAGGATGCCCACAATAAAACCGTCACACGTTTGTGTGCAGAATGAAATACGGCCTTAAACCAGATATGCTGAGCAGCCTCTGTCTCCACTGTGCATCATCAGCTCTGCACCCCGGCCACAGTGTGGATTCCCAGCTCATCACTGTGGAACAAAATGAGCTTTTCCAAGAAGAATGAACAGGAGATGAGTCAGATGGTGGAGGTTACTGTGTTCTCTGTTACCATTTCTTCCCCTCCCTGAGGCTTGTCTCAGTGTCTGTGGCACTGTCTGTCCCTTCACAGCTCTGTCCCTTCCTGTCTGCTGGTAATGATGCTGTGAGTCAGTCACCCTAGACTTGGTCAGAGCTGGACTGTGGGGGCTGAAGAGTCAACTCCATAAATATTTTCTTTCTGCTGCTACTGAGGAAGAAGAAGAAGGTGATTCTCCAACAAGATCAGTCTTGGGGGAAGAGACCCTTCCCTGGAGGTATCTGAAAGATCTGCATATGTGGCGCTTAGGGCTATGGTTTAGTGGTGAACTTGGCAGTGCTGGGTTAATGATTTGACTCAATGATCTTAAAAGTATTTTCCAACCTAAATAGTTCTATAACTATTTCTAGGAGGCCCAGAATGTGGGTCCTTTCTGCTTATGCATCCAAGGAACAGCACTGGAAGGTCCCTTCCTCTTCTGTTTGATGGCCCCTGTTGTCCCCATCAGTGCCACAAACCCTTTGTTAAGTCCCAACCACTCTCAGGAGGAAGGATGAAAGACATCCGTTTTCTGCTTTCAGCTTTCAGTGTCTCTTGCAAGAGGAAATCCTCTGTCACCACAGCAGAGGTGCAGCTCCCATGCCCCAGGGTAGATAGCACAAATTCCCTCTCTGCCGTCAGGTTCAGCCACAGACCAGTCCTGGCAGAGAGGCAGTTTGGCTTAGGTCTACGATGACCCCAAGGGAGAATCGTATCAGCCCCCAAAAGGTGTTTTACTTCCTTGTCTTTGAGGCTGTGAACCACTGTCTGCTCTGCTTCCCTGTCACAAGCACAGCTCTGGAAGCTGCTGGGTGCCTTCGCCTATGCTCACGTCCCCATGGACTTAAAGGGATTCCCACCTCTCTCAGACAAGGGAGCTCTCCTCTGCAAAGGAAAGCTTTATTCACCATAGTCCCAAGCATTCAAGAAGTGGTTCTGGTCTGAATTTTTGTCTGGTTTTGTGTAGTGGTTGGGTATTATTTTTACAGTTTTATTGCAAGTTCCTTTGAGCGTAAATAATTTTGAACAGGACTACTTACCCTCTCAAGGAAGGAGCCATCTCGCTGGGGAGAGATAAATCATTCCAGCCTTCCCTTGCTAAATGCTAGTTAGGTATTTACAGCAGCTTCTATGAATGTCCTGATGGTTTTGCATATCTTCTGCCACAGGGGATTGCACTGTCTGCTGGGCTGCATTCTTATGGATTTCATGCTTTTAGCAGAATTGTTAGCATACAGTTTTACTCAAGGCCCTTGGCAAAACAAATAAGTACTAATTTGTGTTTGTCTTTCATTGCTTTACAGAATTACATCCATTATTGCAAACTTGGGGCTAGGTTTTCCAAAACAGGTCTAAAATATATCCGTCCCTTGCCTGCCCTAGGCAATACTAAATCGTAGATTTATTCAATGTACTGTGTCACAATGTACAGTCAAGAAATATCTCCTGGCAGAGTTACTAATATGGAGTAGAATATTACACTGAATATCACCCTACTACATTATTTTCTAGCGTTTATGTCCTTTGTACTCTGCTTGCTACCCAACATCTCTTCCAGCCATTCTTGTAATTGCTTCTAAGTATGTTTTGGACAACAAAAATTTAATAAGACTCCAAGGTGTACAAAAGCCTTCTGGAACACTGTGCCCTGCACCAGGTGGTCCTTCCCCACTGCTTGATTTTGCTCAGGTCTGAATACTAATGGACAAGATAACTCAAATACCTGACTTTAATGTATCAGAGCCTGCCTTGGGGCTTTCTTCTCTTGACTTCATCTATTTTCTCACTTTAAGTACAAATCATCAGCTACCCAATTCCCACTAACACTGAACTTCTGATATCATTTGTGTAATTCCAATTGCCCAGACTCAGATGCCCCCTTGTTCCAGTAAGACCACTGGCTTTTCTGAGTTACTCCCTACCTTGGCTCTAGGCCAGTCATAAAACTGAGACCTGGCTGAGACCTCCTCAGTAAATCCTGATTTTTTTTTTTTAAGTGGCATTTTAGAAATGTCTATAACTGAAGTCAGAATATGGATGCATTTTGTTTCCATACTTCTAAGTGCTATTTTATGTCAAGTAAATATGGCACTGCTCAAAGCTAGCTCATAAAAGTTCCTTAGAAGTATAAGTCAAAAGCTGATTGATGCGTTAGTGACTTTCCTTTCCTAGATAGTCCAAAAGTGCCAATGCAGGTAACAATATAATGTCAGACAGAAATACTTCACTGATAAGACTTTTAGGTTCCTTCTTTATTAGTTACAATAGTAGAAATACATTTGTAAATACATATGATACTCTAATTTTTATACGAAATTTGACAGAATAAAATCTACAGATTAGAAGTTCTGCCTTTGATGAGATTATGGATGCTGCTTCTTTTCTACTAAGTCACTTTATGTATTGTTAGACAGTGCAGAAGCATGGAAGTAGTTCCCTTTTTTCCCTGTTTCTCAGATTTCAAGGAGGCTAGCCATCCTAGTAACAAAACTCTGTTCCCTCCCACCTACTCGTTCTTGGATTTTTTTAATCTACTTCCTTGCCTTGTTCTCTCCTTTTTTCCTTCTAAGCCTTTAATTCTTTTGATATTTTCTCTCTCTAGACAGCAGATCAATACTAAATTTTAAAAACACATAAGGCACAAAACCCCTCTAAGCCCTGAATGCTATAGTATTACACATTCTACTTTAGCCACCTCTAATGCCAGTGTTACATATTGTTCTTTAAATCATAACCTTGTGCACAATGCAGAGCAAGTGACACTAAAATCATTAAACAAGAAGTCTAAGAAACTATTTATACAGCCATGCTGCTTAAGCCTGTTGCCAAAATGTCCTCATAATTAAGGTCCAACAGCTGAAAAGAAGGACAATTTAATGAACAAAATATCTGGCTCTGGCCCTCATGGAGAGGAAACACTTTTAAAGCACTGAATGCTGTTGGGGATGAATTCCTACTGGTATGTTTATTTTTGCTGCTGCCTGTGATTCATCAGGTTTCTGAGGAAATCCTGGTAAATGCCTGGCACAGGTCTGTAAATGTTTGAAAAGTGACTGGAAACAGAAGAGAATCTACTTATACAAGGATATTTTTAGGAGAAAATTCAAGATATAAATGTGATCGATAATCCCTTTCTTTTGTGTCTTACATCTTTCCCCAACCTGCCGAAGATACTTCCTCAAATTTCCATTTCTCCCTTTTGTGTTTTGATGTCTAATTTTTGATGCCTAATTTTATAATTAATAATTGGTAATTGTTATTTATGTAACTAGAAAAAAATCACCTCTTCTATGATTCACTAGCAATAATGAAACTTTGGCATTTTTATCTATAATTTTATTAATCTGCAAAAATTTTTCATACTGAGTTGGTCAACATTGTTTATGTTTTTAATTTATTTGTTTTAATGTGTGGTCTAATTTTTGTATGATTAAACAAATGTATGAATATAAGTAATTTCATCTGAAAAATTAAGTATATTAATTGAAATAAGATCAAAATGTTCCACCTTGCATACTTCAGAAGAAAACTATATTTAAAAAAAAATTCCTAACGGTAGCTAAGAAAAAGAGTATGCCTGGGACAGCTGACCTGAAATGGTCAAAGGGCTATTCCATAACACACAATGTCATGACTAGGATATAAACTGGAGGAGTTACACAGAAAAGAGTCTGATTGATGCTCAGGGGCAGGCTGGGTATCAGCGAGCAGGTGCTGAGCAATTGGATTGTGTATAATTTGATTCTATTGGGTTTTAGATCTCTCTCTCTTCCTTGCCTTTAGTATTATTGTTGTTGTCATGACCATTATTAGTATTATCATCATTTTATTTTCCTTTGTTATGACTATTAAACTGTTTTTATCTCAAAAAAGATTTTTAATTTTTTTCCAGATTCTCCTTCCCATCCTGTCATGGGCAAGTGGCAGCACTTGTTATACCTAGGTATACAAAGAAAGTGATCATTCTGTTGTATGGCATATTACAAATCAATTAAGACAAGTAAATATGTGATTTAACTTGTAAACATAGGGCAGGTATGACAAGTATGTCATTGATATCTTTAGAGATTTGCCTGTAGAAAGCATTATATAGAGTTATCAACAGCTTATTGGTCTCTGGTCCTAGAAGAACCTGTAGCTAAATTCCATAGCTGGAATCTGTACAATGCAATCCCTGATGTACATCAGTGTGCACCTGTAACTGTACTCACAATCTGTAATGATACAGAGCACAGCAGTGAATCTTTTATTAAGACTAATTTTAGACATACATCAATCTCCATCAACCTGTACTTCATTGACCCTTCACAATCGCAGTGTGTTCCACTGAGTAAAGGAGAAAAGGAAGAGGGAAATGTCATTCCATTATTTGTCATGTTTGTTGCTACAAAATTTTTGTGTCTGTAATTCTTTGTGTATTTGTGATTTAGCAGTGAAAACAGGATCTAGTAAGTTGTTTATGAAAGATGAGTACTAAGTACCTTTGCCTTTACATCAAATTTGTTTACTCTCTTGGAGTCCTCCCCATGGCCAGTAGTACTAATGCTTTGGCTGTGGTACAATTTTGATTTTCAGAATTAAGTATTTCCTGAGGCTGGAATAATATTAGATGTGATCAGTCTGCTAGTAAAGGTCAAGTTGTATATCTATCTATCTATCTATCTATCTATCTATCTATCTATCTATCTATCTATCTATCTATCTATCATCTATCTATCATCTATCTATCTATCTATCTTTATCTGTTCAAACAATGATAGCTATAGAGAGGGAAAACATTTCTTTCATAAGGATGGAAAATGAAACACAAAAGGAAAATAATATGTTGTTTGTATTTGGCTCATTGGTAAAACTGATTTTCCAGTTGCAAAGCCTGAGAAGAAATTTCTGGACAAAACAATTTTCTATTTTTTCCCAGGAGCAAGAATTCTATATAGTCACACACACAAGTCACGTTGGTATTTGATGGGGCAGAAAAATAATCCCAGCTATAGTCTGGAAGCTTTAATTACATCATAAACTGAGGAAGATTTCAGGACAACAAAGTATGTTTGTGATGATTCTCCAGTCCTGGAAGGAAAAGACAGTGACATACCTACTTACCTGCCCTGTGTAATAAACCATCATGCAGAAGGATGTGAATTAACACTTTAAACCCTGTTCATCCATAGATGGAAGACAGAGAAAATTTGTTTTGGAGCAGAGCTAGAGAAGTTCTCAAAAATGTGTAGCCTTCTAAAGAAATGAGACATCTATCATTACCATATGGTGGGACTGAGCGTGACTATTGTTCTCCATCTTCCCTTTCCCCAGGTGAGTGCTGGCCAGCTCTGTTGATCTTGCAGTAAATTCTGGGGTGAATTAGAGGTGAAAGGGAAATTCATGGATCAGCAAATCAGAGGTTTTTGGAACCAAAGACAGCTCCAGAACATCTGCAAGAGGAAAACACAGTTCAGATCAAGATCAGCAACAACACGTGCAATGGACACAGCTGTTCTCTGAAACACAGTTTGCTCAAAATGAAACACTTCCATGCCACACTGAGCCTGTGAGAAAGACATGCTTTGATGACATTTATCTGTGAACATACTTTTACTAGGTTTGGAGGTTTTTCCTAACAATTGGATTGCGACATGCTAGAAAAAATGGGGGCTCTTACACAGTGTTTTCCAGGTAATCTGAAATTGATGAGTTTCACATTGCTAGAGATTGAGAATGAATTGTCTAACAGTCTGAGGAGACTCAGGAGAGTGTGCATCTTGGGCATCTTAGCAACAGCAGCAGCAAAGGCAAAACTGTCTGAATCAGCCCTTTACTGCAGAAAAGTTATTTTCTATGGGTTAAATGAAGGTCCTAACCAGCATGATCCTTTTGCAAATTGAGGCATTTTGTTACTTTAGAAGGCTATTTTATTGGAAGATAAACAGCTGCTAAAGGTTGTCTCACCAATTTGTCTTGCAAAATGAAACCTGGGTCTTCAAGAAATGTAGAACTGCTGGACATCACCTCCTACAAAATTAAGTAATCAGTAATATGTATGTACAGCAAATTTCATTTCTGCTAGTTTTTAATTGCACACTGAGACACAAAACTTGGAAAGAGATCACAAAAATTGTACAACCTTTTTTTTTTTAAATTCTCCTGGAGTATTAAATTGTCGTGCTAGTTTATGTCAGGTTTTCTTTTTCCGATCATCTGGAGGCTTCTAGATCTGTAAATAAAATTACTTTATTTGCTCTTATACAATCATATACCTCTTTGCTGACTTGAGAAAATGAAAGGCTTTCAACAGTTAGCTTAATGCTTCATTTACTTTTACTTGCAGTGCTCAGTGTGCCATTGAGCGATGTCTAGGATCCAAGTAATTGCAGTTGTTAAAGCACTTGCTGTAAGGGCAACAGCTGCTTCACCCAGGGAGTATGATTTTATTTTTTTCTGTTTCTCCAGTTCATTGTAACTAGTTATAGCTCTCTTTTTAGGATTTTTTTACACTTCATTAAATGTGTAGATACTTTAACATTTCACTGATAAAAAAGGACATAGCATATTAAGAATGGTGACAGACCTTTCAAAGGAGATGCCCCAAGCTCTGCTTCTACTGCGGTAGTAACTGAGGGTCCAGGGAGTTCAACAGGTGAATTGGGAGTTATGTGAGGCAGAAGTGGTGTTTAGTGGCTACAGCAAGTGGTAGCTGAAGAAGAGGATGCGTGACACGATGAGAAGGGAAAAACTGAAGAGGGTGAAGAAGCTGTGGTGTGGGTCTCAGGAGCTGCTTGAAAAGTCAGCCTCCTCTCTGGGAGTGGAGTGAGGGGAAGAAAAGACCCTGACACTGTGCAAGTACTGCTTAGGTGTCCCCTACTGGGAAATGTTCAAGGTCAGACTGGATGTGGCTCTGACCAACCTGACCAAGTTGAAGGTGTCCTGGTCTTTCCAGGGATGTTGAACTAGAAGACCTTTAGAGGCTCCTCCTAACCCAAATAGAACATTTTTATCGTTCTATTTAGTGAGTGGAATTAATGTGAGACTGTTTCACAAAAGTTTTCCATGTATTTGATAGCTAAGACACTCAATGTCATGTACCACTAAATTCCTGATAGAAAGGAAAAATGAGCTATTGTTTGCAAAATGTGTGCATTGTGTCCTTGTCATTGAGATCTTTCCACATTAATCATATTTAAATGAGGTTTGATTTCCTGTACTGCTTCATCATCGTTGGTCATAAATTGCTCTGCCTGCTTTTCATATCCTTGAACAATGGCATAAACTCTTCTCCTGCTCACTGTTAGGGGATTGGCCAGTATTTCTGAAGTAAGAGAACTTCAATCATGCAGAGACTTTGCGTATGAAATCTTCTGATTCCTGATGAGGTTAAATGCTACTTAATGTCTGTCTTCTCAGGAAGAAGCACTTTAGTGTACAGGTTGCAGCAGGGTAACACAGCCTGGAAGCCCACTCTGACTCCAGGCTCTCACTACAGGAGCTCGCAGGAGTAAAGACATCCCAAACACCGAACAGAAGGAATCAAGTTGTTTCACTGACCTCCAAAGGAATTGAGAGAGAGCTGTTAGGTCCTCTAACCCAAAGTTTCTTGGGGAACTAGCCTACTGCTAACAAGGGTTCAACAGGACCAAGGTCCTACACGTGGGTTGGGGCCACGCCAAGGAAAGACATAGGCTGGGTGGAAAATGGATGGAGGGAGACATGAAGGAAAGGAATAGGCAGTGTTTATGGACGCAAAATTCAAGGGAACATCACATGCAAGTTCCACATCTTACTTCCCTCTGTTGACAGCTGTCCAGGAGGTGCTCCTAAGCTATGAATCAAAATGACAGTGAAGTAATAAGGGTGAGGGTAAGAATATCTATTTCACATCAGACAGAAACCTCCACAGATTTGCAAAAATATAGTGCACTCTGAAGTTTTTACTTACTAGGTCTTACAGATTTTTCTAGTGGACCTGGAATTGTTTTAATTTCTTGAAAATTAGGATGCCTACCTTGAGAAAATGTATATTCATCCTGTTTTCTCTCATTGCTCATTTTTCTCTAGATGTCAGTGAAATACATTCAAGGGAGATTATTCTGAGTGAAATTTCAGGATGTTTGTAGAAAGCATTTTCTCTCAGTAAGTATACCAAAATCCTTTGAAAGATCCCAGGAGATACCTCAATGTTCCAAGAAATTTTATCTTGTATTAATCCATTCTGGTCCATCTGTGTAAAATGGTGAAAGTTTGAGAGTTTTAAACCCACCAGAATAGACAAGGGAACTCACCAGGAAATATTGTAGCTTTCTTATTTTTTAAAATATGTGTAAGTGCTGGTTTAGACTGTGTTCATGTGTTCAGCTGAAATGGCTCAAGAATTGAGAAAGAGCTGTCATGATGTAAAAACATTTTGCTAGGAAACATTTCTCCTGGTACCCACCTGTTGAGGCAATTGTCCCCGTTGGAAGTAATGTCTTCAGACACAATTTTAGCATTTCAGATTAAACAATTCTTGTTATCTTTGTTCACTGTTCAAGAGGTTCTCATTTGAGTGCTTATGGGAATAAAATTATACTAGAATAACAGCAGGAAATTACATTTAAAAAGGAATGTTAAAAGTAGCTTGAGATTGCACACAAAAAGTGAATTGCTCTTTAAAATTTATTTAATTTTAGTTGTTATTTTGAAATCCATCTGTACTGAATCTCTCCTGTGGAGACATGTTAAACGAAGCTGGCATTTCTCAATTCTACAGTTGCTGTACCAACTTACTCTTTTCTCCGAGATAAATTATTCTTCAGGATTAAGAGAAAACTGCCTTCAATGCTTACCAATTGTTGCTCAGTTTCAAGTAAAAGAAATTTAGAACTACTCTTACATTCTGAAACAGAAAAAGTATGAAAATGTTACTGGAATCTATAAACTTGATAAAGTAGGATTAGATTTTCACAAGAGAAAGAGAAATTCAGATCTGTGTTGCTTGTTTTAAGAGATATAACATCCAGAAAGAGGCTATAGCAATTAAATATAAGAAAAAAAAATAGAGATGGGTTTTCTTTCCAGGAATATATGTAAGGGAATAACACTTTTAAGATGTGCTTTTAGGCTGTAGAAATAAAGAGAGAAGAGTATACTGCAGAGAAAAAGTAAAAATGGGCTATTTTCACTCTTCTTTTTGTAAAAGATGCTGTTGTATGTGAATTGTCTATTTAATTGGCATTAAATTCAACAGTGAACTTTGATTTCTCCAAGGTATAAATTAGCATACTTCTTGCCCTGGACAAAACAGCTTTATGGATTTTTTTCCCTATAGGTTGTACATGCTGTCTCAAAATGTGATATGCTTTCTGAGTTTTGGAGCAGGGCAACAAGTAGGAGCAACGTTGTCTAAATCGGAATTCGCTGCCATGTGGATAGAAGTTGACTCTGGGCATAGTGTCACTAGCTCCAAAGGAAAAGCAGTCAAACTTCCTGGAGCTGAAGGCTATTTCCCAGGCTGGAGGCAGTTCCCAAGTGCCATGCTAC
>WAAE01007453.1:0-91585 GCA_013400495.1 Nicator chloris
AAAAATACTTAGGACAGTGCAAAGAAAAAAGCATAAAAAATCAAAAACCTAAAGCATTCTGCCCATGAGGACCACCTTGTAGCCAGGGCTCAGTATACCCCTTGAGTGTTGCAGGCCTTTCTGTCCCTGGGCTGGGTAATCCCTGTGTACAAATGGAGGTCAAGCCTTGGATTTTTTTGGCCATTTGCCTTGTTCCTTGTGCTGCCTGGGAGGAGCGACCCCCCCGAAGGAGGGCAAGATCTGCTCTCTCTTTGCTGGACGGAGCACATGGCGTCTCTGGACACCATTCCTGCTGTAAGCAGAGGAGGGCCTGTCACCCACAGCCCCCGGTAGTGTGACTGACCCGGGTGACAGCTCTGCTCCGGGGCTGTGCTCCAGCACTCGCCTTCTGGCAGCCCGCACAAGACACTCTTCTCCTCTTGGAGTAAAGGAACACCTCGGCACGGCTGCCAGGGGCACACTGGTTGTCCAGCATGAGCTTGGCCATTTGGAGGAGTTCTGCCCCGGGAGGTGGAGTCACCGTCCCTGGAGGTATTTAAGGAAAGGCTCCACGTGGCACTCGGTGCCATGCGGTCGACACGGTGCTGTCCGGTCGCAGGTTGGACTCGATGATCTCAGAGGTGTTTTCCAACCCAAGGGACTCTGTAATTCCGAGATGAAGGCAGCACGGAGCCCCGCCCCGCGGCACCGGTGTTGCCATGGCGGCGGCGGCGCGCCGGGCGGGCCAGGCATGCGCGCTGCCGCAACGCGGGCGGCTCAGGCGCGGCGCAGGCGTGACGCGCAGAGCGGGCCCCGCAGCGATTGGGCGAGGCGGGGCGGGCGTGACGCGAGGCGCGGACCGAGCAGCGATTGGCCGCCGCTGCTGGCGCGCGCGTGGTGTGCTTGGCGGGAGGTGGCGGCCGCAGCGATAGCAGCAGCAGAAGATGGCGGTGGAGCCGCCGCGGGAGGCCGTGTGGCCCGAGGGCGCGGGGGCCGAGGCGGGCTTCGTGCGCGCCGTGCTCTCGCTGCCCGAGAAGCCCGACACCACCGTGCGCTTCTTCGAGCGCGGCGACTACTACACGGTGCACGGCGCGGACGCGCGGCTGGCCGCCCGCGAGCTCTTCCGCACCCGCGCCGTCATCCGCCAGCTGGCGGGGGCACCGGGTGCGTGGGGGCGTGCGCGGGGAGCCCCGGGAGCGGGCGCTGAGGGACAGCGGCGGGCGGGAGGGTTCCGCCTGCCCCAGGCCTGGCTGCGGTGGGCCTCGGGTGGCCGGGGGCGAGCGGAGGAAGGAGGTGGCGGTGGTGGCAGCTGCCCCTGGAAGCCCCTGGTCGCCCCTGGAAGCCCCCGGGAGGCCCTGGCAGCCGGAGCGCCGTTGCCACGGCCGAGACCTGCGGGTGTCACAAGGATGGGCCTCAGAGTGGCATTTCGTGGGTGGCTCGCGCTCAAGCTGGGGCCGGGCAGGCCGGGCGGGCGGTGCTGCAGGTCCCTTCCCGTCGCTCCTGGGGCGGATGGATGCGGGAAGGGAAATGCCGAGAGGTGGCCGTGTTCCAGTGTTCGCTCTGGTTCATTGAGGCCGGGAGTCACTGAATGAAGTTCTTTACTTTCAAATGTTTCTGTGTGTTTCCGAAGATTTTCTTTCCCATCCACCCCGTGCTGCTTTCCGTTTATCACTTGACATAAAGCAGTGGAGCTTGCAGATGTCGGGTGGAA
This sequence comes from Nicator chloris, assembly GCA_013400495.1. NCBI lineage: Eukaryota > Metazoa > Chordata > Aves > Passeriformes > Pycnonotidae > Nicator > Nicator chloris. Next base: position 1,691 of record WAAE01007453.1, read on the forward strand.
GAGGATCAAGATAAATTATCTTGTTGGAATACAAACCTTGGTATTAGCCTTAATCTCAAGGAACACAACGTTGCTGACTTATTGGCTCAGATTTTGCAAAATACATGTCTTTTAATAAATCAATTTTTTTGTGTGTGAGCAACAGCATTAAGAGCTTGACATTCTCATATGCTTTTTCTTTTCTATTGTGAATGATGAGCTCATGTGTAAAAAAAATATAAATTTTAAAGCCCCAGCTCTCCCCAAAGCTTGATGTGTCTTCCAGACTAGAAACATTCATCACTATTATTGTTGTATTCAATTTAGAAGTAATTTTGCCGGTGTAATCATGTAACTACCAACTCCGGTTTTAAACCCTTGAAGGACTTATCTACCATATCCAACTAAAAGCACAAAACTGCACTTGTTGCTTTCAGGATGATTTCAAAGTACACATGAACTTCAGCTGCTCACCATCCCCTGAAATTGCATTATGTTTTCTCAGCTGAAAGAATAAGAAAAGTTCTGTTTTGTTGGACAGTTCTGCCCTGAGAAAGAGAACATAATTAGGTAGAATTAGGGTTTTTTACCTGTTTCAAAAGATCTTACTAGATGTTTGAGGAAAAAATGAAAAAATCCTATTTAAAATAAACCCATGAGTTCCTATGGGTGTGGAAGTTTGCTGTTTAACATCTTTCATGTAAAGGGAGGAAGAGCCTCAGATGTGATAGTCCCTCTTGCTTGTGCTTACTTGGTGTGTCAAGTAACTCCAGTGTGTCTGACACCAGTCTGAGTTCCACTTCCCAACCTGGCAGAAAGCTTAATGTACTCACCTGAAATCCAAATTTGCTCAGCAGTGGAACTACCTTCTTCTGTGAGTAGGCTGCTGCTGGAGATGGGCAGGTAGAGGTGGTGTTGCTCTTCTGGGCAGCTACATGGAATTGAATTTGTTCAGCTGCATCATCTGCTTGCATGTACAGGAGCAAAAGCAAGAAATTTGTCAATTAGGCACTTTCTAAGTTAGGTTTTGATATAAACTGTTAATTTTTTTTTTGATGACGTGTTGTTCTTACTGGATAAATTATGATAAAAGGGAAGTGTCTTGGCAGATGTGTTGTGTGAGTGTGAGTAGAGTGGAAGTCTCTTCTATTAACAGAAGCTGCTTATCCAGGAAAGAAAAGATGTTGTCCAGAAAGAGAATCTGTAGCAGACTTCTTATGCTCATTAGATCAAAATGTGTGAAGTGTTAATTAGTAATCCAAGTCAAGAATATTGTGAGAGAGCAAGGGTGAGAGGAACACATCTGTTTGTATATAGTAGCGTACTGATTATGTGAAATTAGCAATTGAACATTGTTTTTATTTGGAGAGGGAGCATGCTTTCTTCATTAGTATTAACCAGTTGAATGTTGTGGGTATGTATTGTTTCATGGATTCTACGTTTGCTTCTTTGATATTAAGACAGTGTCTTCTGAAGGCTGTTCTTGGGGATTTTGATTACAGAAAATAAGCTTTATGAACAAATTGAGTTATCTCATAATTTTCTTTTTGTAGGAACTCAGAAGCTTGAGAGTGTTGTGCTTAGTAAAATGAACTTCGAATCTTTTGTGCGGGATCTGCTTCTGGTTCGTCATTACAGAGTTGAGGTTTACAAGAACAAAGCAGGGAGCAAATCTGTCAAAGAAAATGACTGGTACTTGGCTTACAAGGTACAATTTTCAACCTGTCTTTATAATTGTGAGGTGAAAGAAAAAAACCCATAGCTTTTTCCTGCTTGGAGTTTTGGGATTTTAAGGGACTGATGATGAGAAATCACACCTGTTTATTATATATTAGTTTTATAGCTGTTATACATACCACTGTATTTTCTACTGCTGAAAGAGCTTGCTCTGTGTCTTTGCCATAGGTTGGGAAATAAAGGAAACCTGAAGTGCTTTCCTCTGTGTAGGTGATATGTAAAATTCAAATGGTTAAAAAAATAGAATAGCTGTGTATTTTATATGAATGGACTGTTCAGTACTTAGTTTTATCAGCTGTTACTTTGAAAGAAAGAAAGTGTGTGTGTACGCTCCTTTTAAAAAGTATTTTTCTTTTTCTAAGTAGGGTTCTCCAGGAAATCTTGCCCAGTTTGAGGAAGTTCTCTTTGCCAACAATGATATGTCCACAGCCGTCGGGGTTGTGGGGGTTAAGCTGTCTGCTGCTGATGGACAGAGAGTAGTAGGAGTTGGCTGTGTCGACACTACACTGAGAAAATTGAGTGTTTGTGAGTTCCCAGATAATGATCAGTTCTCAAACCTTGAAGCTCTACTGGTTCAACTGGGCCCGAAGGAGTGTGTGCTCCCAGGAGGAGAGACTGCAGGAGAGATGGGAAAACTGAGACAAGTAAGGAAACAACTGTGGCTGACAGACAAAGCCTCTAAAAAGCTCAGTTCTGTTTTTTTAGCCAGGCTCTGATTTGGGGTAAAACAAAGAACCAGTATCTTAATTTGAAGGAGTTTTGATTTGTGGGTACAAAATGTATTATTTGTTGATTTATTTGCCCTTTAATCAACAAAAATTCTAAAATCTTGTCTGTCATTCCTCTTCTTGCAGCCTAGAATTAAATAAATATCACTTCAGGGTTTGCTTCTATGTAGTCAAATCTGTCCCTTAAACATTGAAATTAATTGATAACTGTGTGTGTGAACAACAGGTCATTCAGAGGGGAGGAATCCTTATTACAGACAGGAAGAAGGCAGATTTCACAACAAAAGATATTGTGCAGGATCTCAATCGCTTGTTGAAATCAAAAAAAGAAGAACAGCTGAATAGTGCAGCACTGCCAGAGATGGAAAAGCAGGTGAGCAATGTTCAATGTGCCTCTCTTTCTAAAAAGTGGAGTGGTGTGTGCACCTGATGGGAGCTGATCTCCTCTACATTCTTGCTGAAGTGTTCAGCACTTCTGCTCAGCTTGGGTCTGTGTCAGAGCTGGATAACAGGGGTCCTGGAAGAAACAAAGAAAACCATTCACTTAGCTCTTTAAAGCAGAAGCTCTGGTAAGCAAGTAGACTGCAAGAAGAGGTGCCTTCTGTTCGTAATCTTTCTAGCCTAAGGACTGAAATACAATACTCTGGTTATTTTGCATGACAGGAAAATTGGTATTTGAAAACAGAGTAGTGTTTATGATAATATTTTTGTGTTGTCTTATGGCTTAAGTATATGATTTAGCATGTTTGTTCTTTGCTGCAAACAAGAGGCAATTTGTTGAGATAAACAAGTTTTAAAATGCCCTTCACTGCTGATGCTCACTGCAGGTGTAAGGTTCAGAATTATACTCCCTTAATGTGTCATTTCATAACAGATGAGAGTTGTTTGAAGTGTGTTGCAGCTGAACAAGTCAGTCATGCTACTGCCTCTCTTTTGTGCTGGCACTCAGCAATGCCGTGCAGTGAATCAGATCAGATGCTTGTTCTGGCTGAAAACTAACCCTGAAACCATGTCCTGAGATGATCCAGCATATCTCATTTATCTGCAGTATAACTTGTTTGTGTTCCTGAGCTGGAAACATCCTGATAACAGCTTTGGAAAGCTGGCAAGGTTCTGCAACTTCACATTTTGTTTATCAGATTATGCAGATGTCTTGTGTGTTGCTCTTGCACCTGCCTAGAAAGACACTGCAGTGCCATAGAACGTCCCTACGGAAATGAAGTCTTGTCAAACAGGATGAGTCTCTTATAGCCCTGCCAGAATTGACATGGCTCCAAGTCTTCCCCAGCTGTAATTTTCTGGGAGCATTTATCAAATCCTCTTGGATTCAGGAGTGTTTCTAACTAAAAGGTGATGTGGTTTTTTTTTAAAAAAATTCAGGTTGCTGTTTCGTCTTTGTCAGCCGTTATCAAGTTTTTGGAGTTGCTGTCTGATGAGTCTAATTTTGGACAGTTTGAACTGACTACTTTTGATCTTAGTCAATATATGGTTCTAGACAATGCAGCTGTTCAAGCCCTCAACCTTTTTCAGGTAAGAAATACATACTTGAGTTAGTAACTGGTTTACAATGTGCTTAATAATGAGCCTGACTGCCCAATTGCAATTCCCCAGATCCTGACTAATGGCAACTTCTACATTTTAGCTTTGTTCTTAGCTACTCCCCTGCAATGTGTGTTTTAAACATTTAGATACTCTTACCACCTTTTAAATTTTTGTTTCTTGTTAGTTTATTTTAAATGTAGAAGGGGAGAGAAGATCATAAAATAGGAAGGAAGTGGCCACAGTAGTGCTGTTATTGGGAAAAGATTAGGAACCTCAGTTAGATGAAGTTAGTGGAACATGTAACACATGGCAGAAGCAATGCCAGTGGTGTCAGGAAGGGGGGGCTGGCAGTGAACAGGACAGTACTTGAGTACATTCTGAAAGCATCATGTCGTGCTAACTGTCACGTTTTGATGTCAGTTTGACCTTTTTTACACATATTTTCTACAAATCCAGACAGGTTGAGAGACTCCTTCACACCTCCTGCCAAGTCTGTTTTTCTGCTCTGCCCATTTCTGTCGTTATAGGAAAATGTGGACTCAAAGTGATGTGTTGTATCAGCTTTTCTCCTCTATTTCCACATTAGTAAGCCCTGCTTTATGATCTTTGCTTGGACCTAATCTGCTTACATTTCAGATTTATAGGAAGAAATCACAGATTATGGCCCCTGTTTACTTTGAAAGAATTCCTGCAGGAAAACACAGCATGTATTCAGCATCTGAGCTGGTTAGCCCTGAAGAGAGATGTTCTGAATTTTTTAAACTTTTTTTTTAGTTTCCTGCTGCTGAGCGCCTCTCTAGGGAATGAAGCAAAAATTACATCTCTTCTCAAGCTTTATGGAGGGTGTTCTGGGAAGTTCTGTTTTAGCTACATTCCTTCACAAGTCCTTGCAGGTGTTCAGTGTGATAGGAAATACACTGCCGTGTCTGTCTTCAGGGGCTGTTGGGAGCCTTGGAACAAAGGTTTTACCATGTAGCACGAAGCTGCCTGCGTGGTAGGATGTGTGTGTGGAGGTTTTTGGACAGCAGAAAAGCAAAGTCAGGCTATTTTTAATTTGAGTTGCTCTGTGAGGTGTGCAGGTAGAGTTCTTACGGTGCAGCAGTTGGTTATTCGGAATGTACTGAATCTTAAACATTGGATGTGCTGAAGTAAGTAATTTGTGTATAGTATGTATATGTATTCCCTGACACTTTCTTACATTCAGAAGTTTTTAGTATGTAGTACTGTCCAGAACACTGAAAATAGGCCCATACACTTTCAATATTAGATATTCCAGGGGCTGAATGTGTCAGTATTCCTTCTTACAGCATTTATTTCCTGTTGTTGTGATTCTAGTTCTACATACAGGAGCATCCAGACCTGCTCCTGGTTGAATGCTTGCCTGCTGTTTTAATTGCAGCTTTTCTTGTGTAGAGAGGGTTGAGATTTTAATTTCAAAGTCAAGAGTTGAAATAAGCTTGTTTGTTCAATATTAACCAAAATTTTTGCTTCGTAGCTGTTTGTGCAAAACCAAACCGCAACAAAATTGCCCAAAAGGCTGTCTGGAGTCCAGCTAATATTAAACCTGAATTATAGGTAATGAACTATAATTTTGAGCAGAGCTAAGTTTAGAGGTGTTTATAGCACTGCAGAGATGATCTGAGGAAGCTTGAGAGAATTCAAGTAACTGTTCTTCCCCATTGCCTGATTCTGTTGTGTCGTTCCCCCCACCAGCAACCCTCAAAGTTCTCAAACCAAACCCCTTGAACTCAAGTCCTGTTTCTTGCTTCTTTTTTGTGATGGACAGGGCCCCTATTTTTTTACCTTAAGGAGAGCAAACTAGCAAATATGTAGATGTATTTCTACTTTGGCTACTCAAAGTGCAAACTGCCCCATGAAAAGGTACACATTTAACTTTGCTGTTCAGTCAGGAGTGATTCCAAAGTAGACAAACCTGTTCCTTGCTTGCCATTTTCTAGGGAGCAGAATGTAAGTACTTTAATGTGCACTGTTTTATTTACCATTCTTGGTGGGTACCAAGTTTAATGGAAAAAACCCATATTCGGTTCCTAAATATCTATGTGTAATTCAGTACGTGTCAGTAAACTTCACTAATTTTTTGGTTTTTTTCCCTTTATCTATTTTTTTTCATTCTTTCCAGAGTTCTGTGGAAAATGCAAATACTGCACAGTCTCTAGCTGGTTTACTGAATAAATGCAGAACCCCTCAAGGACAAAGACTAGTTAATCAGTGGATCAAACAACCACTTATGGACAAGACCAGAATTGAAGAAAGGTAACAATATTATGTGTTTAATAGACTTAAACAAGTTAGTAACTACTTTATATAAGGCCCTTTCTTTTTAAGCACAGAATGCTACAACTGAGAAATAGTAGTGGTTAGAGTATTTTGTGTGCTACCCTGTAATGCATTGCAGTTAGAGCAGAATATATTTTTCCTTGAAATGCAAATTGACAGGTTACTGTGAAATGCTTTTTACAATTATACATTTCAAAGAGGAGGTACAGCATATTTAGATGATCTGAATGATGCTGTGCTACAGGCTAAGGCAGTGCAGCAGCCGCTTACTGATTGTTATTCATATGCAAATGCTCAGCCTGTATAACAATATTTTGATGTCACTTCAAGTTTACCAGTTAAAAAAAAAATCAACAAAACACCCAAACAATTAGGCAGTTGTGACATCTTCCTGTTCCCAGAAGAAAGCTACTTTTGGTTGCAGTAGGTCACTCTAATCATGCCTAGATAATGTGGGGGCTTTTTCTTTCTTGCTCTTTGATCCTCCCCTCTGTCACCGTGTAGCTGCCCTCCCAATAGATAACAGTATCAGTTGATAAGAAGCCTTAGAGAATCTGGTAAATCTCTGCTGAGAATGTATAGATAATTCTCAATCCTTCAGAAAGGAAAACTGCAAAGGCTGTATTCCTACTGTGTTTGTTTGTCTTGGGTATGTTCACCATGCAAATACAAGTTACACGTTTTTTAAACCACTCCTAAATACATTATAATATCTAAGTAGCTGTATTCTTATGATCTAAACCAAAATTCCATGCAACTCTAGCAATCAATAGGATAATGCATTACAAAATGTGTATTAAAGTGTATCTTGACCAAGCAGAAGAGGCTCGAAAATTGAATTTAACTTTGATAGATTCTCTAAGGTTCATATTTCAGATAAGGCATTGCAGATATGTCTGTATATGCTAATAGGGACAGATCCCTACTACCAAAAAAAGAAATCTTGGCTTGGGCATGCTGATATTTAAATAAGTTATGCAAAGAGTAGTACTTGTGATTAAGTCCAGCTGGCAGCTAAGCACAGAGCTGCCTGTTCACCTCCCTGGTGGAATGGGGAGGAGAGACAAAATCCAAAATACAGCACTGTAGCAGCTACTGAGAAAAAACAAACTCTATCCCAGCCAAAATCAGGATGAAAGTTTTCTCTCTAGATACCTGGAGACTGAATTATACTGCTTCTCTTCATCAAGTTTTTCTACTTTTCCTAATCATTGGCAGAATAATGTGTAGTAACTTGATCAGAGCCCACTTAGAAATGTTGTTAATGTGACACTGAAATATTTGTTCCCAGGTTTATTGAATGCTGTCTCTTACTCTTGCAAGTGTTACAAAAGCGTTCATTGTTAGTTCTTGACTACGTACTGGAGATCACCTGTGTGTGTTCAGTTTTGGATCCTAAGATTTGAACCAAATTTAATTTTATGATTGTGTTGTTTTTAAAATTTTGAAAGTTAGAATTCCCATCTTGTAATTTTCTTACGTCAAAGTAAACATTAGAAATTTTAACTTTTGTGTGACACGTTTGCTTATTACTGTACATCAGAAATCTTCCAAGTTTGGAAGAAACAGTATTTTCTTTGTAAAACTGGGGTTGAGTTGTAGGCAGAAAATGTAACTTGACCTGTTTTGTAGAGTTACTGTCACCTCTGTGTTTTGTGTAGTGATTCTGTGTGGCTAATGTTGGCTGCATGTAGGAAAAGGTATATTTAAAGGAGGATGGGAGTAAATAAATGGAGTTAAGTTCTTAGTGAAGCTTGTAAAAGTCAGTATATCCAAGTGTTATGAATTTGAAAGAAGTCCACTGATAATCTCCTGTATCCTGCCCAGCTGCAATTTGTTAAAAGTATTTTGCTTTAACATCCTAATGGGCACTGAAATACCACAGAGACACCTTTTCACTTTATTCTGCTGCATTCTGTCTGAATGCATTTTGCTTTCAAGTACTACTTGGATGAATTAAATTCTCTGAGATAAAAGCAATGTAATTTACTTGTAAGCTTAATCCTCCCAAACTTCATGCTTTTCAAAGGGTGTAGGACTGTTATTTTTTTAATCCCAAGGAACAAGTATGATAAGAGAAGCTGTTAGTGAGGCTGGTGAGATGTACTGACAGATTCAAATATCTTTTGAAAGACAGGCAGCTGTCAAGTTGTTTTCTGAAGACTTTACAGTGTATTGTGGTTGTTTTAAGGATTGCTAACCACAGTTTAAAACAGGTTAGGTGGCTTGAGAAGGAAATTCCTGGACTGATGTTCTTTTACGTCTCCTTTGTTGTCAAGGGGAACTGCTGCTGGTTTCTTGGCTTGAGGTGTGCCATGTTGAAGGACCCCATTTAACACTAACCAGTGCAAAATTCCTCAAGCCAAGCAGAGCTGGCCAAGCTGGACTGATGTTCAGTGGCTGTTTTGAAGGAAGCCTCTTGTTTTGCTTATACAGGAGGTATTTGACTGTTGTCCCAGTAGTGTAAAATCGGCTTCTGGAAGTTTTGTGCTTTTTTGTTCACCAGTTAGAATGTTGTAACCCTCTGCTAAGACCTGCAGGTGGTGCAAGTCATCTTTTGGAGATAAAGGAATCCACTTCTTTCAGTAGTTTGTAATCTGCAGTGTGTTGTTAACCTGTGTGGATTAATGGAACACAGAGTTGCATCAGCTGTCCATATTAACGATTGATACAGTAACAACACAAATTAAAGTACATGGTGCACATGCTTCAGATAAAATGATGTTTACTGACAGGAGCAGCTCCTGATGAGAACTGAGAAAACAGAGGCTCCTGATTGCTGCCTGTCTTGTAAGACTTGGAGTTCTGCCAGTATCCGGCTTGTTTTCCTTGATTAAAAAGTAATGGTCAGTCATAAGTATACACGATACAGCCCTACTTCTCCTGTGTGGTATGTTCAGAAGGCAAGTACATGAGGTTCTTGCTCCTTGTCTCATAGTCAGCATATTTGAAATTAAAATGTAGTCGCAGAGCCAGCATGTGCAAATACAAATATTAATTGCATAACCAAACTGACTGCAATACAGCAGGCAGCTTCAGGCAGTATGTCATGTTTATTCTTCAGGTGCTGGAAAGTCTGAGAAATGTGGCACCGTGTAAAATAGTGCTTGTTCTGTTATGTCCTGAGAAGAGAGTTCATGCTGAGTATATTTAATTTTTTTTCTGTATTTGGGATAAGCTCTATCTGACATTTATACACACCATAAATAAAAGATTCCAGCTCATCTTTTTAGTCCTTTATGTATACTATGGTTTGAACCTCTTATGTCCCTGTGTCCCACGGTGGAAGAGATGCAGGGGTCTCAGAGGAGTTAAAGGCTGTATTCAAACATCACTAATCCAATACTATTTTGAGCTTTCCTCCTGTGTTTCTAAATATCATGCTGCATGTAGGCCACATTGTGGAAACAAATCCTGTCTCTGGCAGAGTCAGGAAGTAATAGATTTGGGAAGCTGGAGGTGAATAAATGGCTAGAAGGATAAAACTTGCAACTTTGTAAAACATTTTCATGCATAGTAGAAGATTGTTTAAGAAATAAAGAAAACCCAACCCTAACTTGTTGCCTTGAGACAAGAAGAAACATAATCAAAGGCCCTGGCTCTCTTGGAGCACCTTGGGTGAGGCATGAGGATGGTCAAACTCTGGAATGGGCGCTCAGAGAGGTGGAGGGATCTCTGTTCTTGCTCAGTGTTTGACTGAAGTTAACCTTGTTTTGAGCAAGGGCTGTAACCAGGGCCATCCCAATGTGAATTGTTCTGCAGTAAGTTTTCACCACTGTTGTATTCTTTTCTAACCTACAGCTGTGCCTGCAAAGCATTGCAGATAGGCTTTGTTGCTTTTGTCATTCTGGTTAGCAGCTCTACAAAGACTTTCAGTGCTTTTCTGAGTACAGGTCAGGGCCTCTCCACAGCCAGACTGATTCCAGGCAGCTGAATTAGTAGTGTGTGGTGGCCTGTGTCCTCATTAAGGAAGGGGAAGATGTGACCAGCTTGGACGTGTGTCGAAATGACCTCTTTAAAATGCATTTTAGGCACTGGGAGTGCTCCTAATGCCTCTAGGGAAGCTTCTGAAATACAGATTGAATCTGAACAGATTTGAAGACAGAAATGTGATTTCTTATTGTCATGGAGATCATGATGCAATAAATATTTCCCATGAAAGAAGTTGTCATTCTAGTGACATGAAAATGGTGTTGGCTTCCAGTAAGCCTCTAGAAGTGTTAGAAAAATGTCACCTCTGTCATTCCAAAAGTTACCATCACTAAGTTCCCTAGAGAGATGTTTGGAGCTCGAAGCTTTCAATGCTTCTTCTTTAACCCTCTTCACCTATGTTTACTGTTTTCAAAACTACTAATTTACCTCTATTTTCATTTGGGTTCGCTTGTAAAACTGAGGCTGACATTGAGTGCTGTCTAAAGACATTAGGCAGCTCTGCTAGTCAAGCACACATCACACAGGCCATGTCTCTAGGAAGGTTTTGCCATCAAAATCCCAGGCACTCAAAGCCTATTCAAAGGCTTAGATTGTTGTGTTGCAAAAGACTTATTTTTAGTTTTCTTCTCTGTGGAGCTGATAAAAAAGACTCCTTTCATGACACCTTCAGGTGTGGGAAAGACAATATCAGTGTTTGTATTCTGCATGTTATTCAGATCATTTGTCTTCTGGGTCAGGGATCAGCAATCAGTGTTGCAAATCTGTAAATTATAGGTCGTATTGAGTGGTGCAGCACTGGAGCAGGTAGTCATAGTATCTCCTAGTTGATACTTCCAGCTCACCCACTTCTTCCTGACAAGTCCTCACTTGGTGCAAAATAAATAGAAGGATTAAGCTTTTAGTCATTTCTTTTGTGTCTGAATTTTGAGGCTCAACAGAAATGAAAATTAAACTAAAATTTGATTGAAGTGTCAGATTGGTTCTCAGACTTGTAAGACTTGATGAAAGTGCTATTTATTTAGGGAAATGTGAATCTGTAGCTGCCATACTGTTCTTTGGCTCTCATCCTGCCAAAATGAGGTGGATGGCACTTACTGCCGTAGTTAAATTTTGCTTAAAATCTGTGTTTAAGTATTCAGGACTATATGGAAACTTATATACTATGCACAGGTGCAAAGCTGTCAGGTTTGTAACGATGTCCTTGGTAGTCATTGTTTTGAACATTGGATACAAGAATATGATATATTCGCTGTGAAAGAACAGTGACCACATTATTGTTTCTGCTTTGTTTAATTTATGTGCAAAAACATTAATGGTGGCATGTTAGGACACTGCAATGGAAACTCTTGGCAAGAAAATTTTGTCTTGACTTGCAATTTAGTTTCATTTATCATGTATGAGGATTGTAAGAGTCTTTAATGTTTTGTTGACATACAGTTTTGAGTTTCTCCTGTATAGAATGAATGCAAATGAAGAAATATTTGTTTTTCTACGGCTAAGAAATAGAACTAAGTATGCTCTTAGTTTGCACAAGATTAAAGAAATGCACAGGTTAGCAATTCAAAAGGGTATTTATGTTGATGGAGTAGTGTAATAAATGTAACCTCTTAATTTTCATAATGTATGGAAACTTGTAAGGAATAAAGCACAAAAAAAAAAAAAAAAAAGAAAATACCTTTCCTTAGATGACTCTAGTCTCGAAGACCATGCAGTAATACTGTTCTATCACTGGATTCCAAAATGCCATATTTAATTAAAAAGCAAGACTGGCAGAAAACCTTCATGGTTTAAGGCATTAAGCTGGGAAACAGCCTCTGTTGCTTTCCATCTTGGGGTTTCTCTGGAAGGTTTTGGGTGGAGCAGTTTCACTATGTGGGGTTAATGAAGGTGCCCATGACTGTGTAGTGTGTGGTGAGTTCTTGCTCCGCCCTCTTCATTGTTCTTTGTTACCGTATAAGAAATGGAGGTTTATTAGGAATTCTTAAAAGATGGGCAGTTGTTTTGTCTCAAAGCCTAAATACTGTGTTGTTCTCGTCTTTATTCAAATTAGGTTCTTTTTGCCTTCGTGTCTTCGACACTTGCTCACACTATCTGTTCTGTATGTAGGGTTTCTTTGGTCTTCAGGATTTAGAGTGAAGGTTTTTCATTTGTTTTTGACTCTTGTGAACCATGCAGCAGCCTGTGGCCCTGAGTTGTGGCCCTGATGGCTCGTGCTGTCTGTAACCACTTTAAACCAAAAGGTTCAGTCATGCTTCCCTAACTGTGGACTGCCACCTGTTCCCTTGTAATTGGCACTGGTAGCTGACTCGTTCATCTTTTGGTGGGGAGTTTATCATGCTTAAACAATCAAGAGTGTCATGTTGGATAGCAGATAATCCAGAAAAACTCAGCAGTTGCCAAAAGGGGCACTCCATACCTCCTACTTTGTTTTTTTGGTCTCTCAGTTAAAGATCAGTTCGATTTGGCTTGTTCATCTGATGAAAACTAGTCCATGAAAAAGTGAGGAAAGTTGTCATCAAAAATTAATCCTTTTGCTCCTCTGCAGCTGGTCCATGAGCTGTTACTATCATGAACATCCTAAGTGCAGGTGAACAAATACCAGAAGCCAGGATTTGTTCAGATTTAGAAATCTGACTTGAGTTTGCTTTCTGTTGGTACTTTGACTTTTTTAGATTATACCAATTGATTTATGTTGTGTGTTAGATTGCCAAACTTGCTACAAGAGGATAGAACGGATATCTGCCTGTCCTTAGATTGAAATAGTGAATCTGTGAAATGGAGATGTGCACTACTGTTGCTCAGTAAACCTGCTACTTTCCTGACAAATTTGCTGTGAAGACGCTGTTTGAATATTTTTGGCTCCTACAGAAAACAGATGACGAAAATTTATTGAAAAAGACTGTATGCATGGAAATAAACATTGGGAAGACAAAAAATATGTCTCTGACAAAGATTTTGGGAGATAATTCTTGTTTTAAGGGCTATTCTCATGTGGTAAGTGACTGCTTAGTCCAGCAAGATTGTGATGGAGTTTGAGGTGGGAAAGGATTTGCTGTGTTGAATATTCAAAATTCAACTTTCCTGGTAGATCCTCTGTTTTTTTTCTTCTATAAACATGCATATTTAAAAGTTGGGAGCACTGTTTATCGTTCTGTGAAGTAGTGTGTTACTGTAAGGTGAGAATTTCCCCTTTTTATGCCAGTTCCTCTTCTGTGGAGCTGTTTAATTCATTAAGGTTAATAATTTTGTTATTCATTAACTGTGAAAGAGAAGGAGAGGGGAATCAAATCTAAATAGTGTTGTTACATAAAACTAGTTTGAGTGGCAGTTCCTGGTGATAATTAAAAAGTACTTTGTTCTTATTTGGGAAATACAGCTTTTGAGAAAAGAAAGTAATGGTTTCTTTTCCTTGTCTATCACTTGGATAGTGACTGTTACTGTATGTAATACACCCCAGGCTGAGGAATGGGAGATAAAAGACACCTGGGTCTAGTTTGAACTGTGACTGGGATGATTGTGGAGGTGTAGTTTGGATGAACAGGTGTATGAAAGTTTCTCTAGAATCTAGAGACAAGCGATCCTTCTTGTTTTAAATGTTCTGGTATTTTCAGGACCCAACTTTTGTAGAGCCAGGGCTGGTCTGCCATGGCAATGTGGAGTAGTCCCAGCTGTGACGTGAACCCTCAGCGGGAGGTGGTGACTGGGAGATGTCTCTGTGTCCCTGCTGCAGGGCATGGGTGGCCTTCAGTCTTACCTGGAGAGAAACAGTGGGAGCCCTGGCAAGCTCTGGTCACCTCCTGCCTGCAGAAATGCTCCTGCAGATCCTTCTCTGGCCTCCACAGCCTGCAGCTCTTGGCCATGGGAAGGGTGGTGGTTCCTTCCACAAGGAGTGCTGCCAGCCTTGCCTTGTAAATGAAGGAAAGATGATTCCTTTTCTTCTCTTTTCGTTGTAGAGAGTTTCTGTGCCTGCCTCACAGTCCTGCACTTCCTGGTTAGTTCTGGCTAGAGGAGGCTAAGCAGAGCTCTGCTGGTGTGGTGCTGCTTTATTTGCATGTTCTTCAGCATGATGCCAGGCACTCCCTTCCCTGAGGGTCTAAAAATATTGGTGCTGCAGCAGTCTGCTTCAGGAGCAAAGTCTTAATTGCATCAAGTGGTACTTTGCTGACAAGAATTAAGACCAGATATTTTATTTTTCTGCTGAAGAATTGTTTTCTTCTTTACTTTGCTTGATCTGCTGAGGTTGGAAAGTTCCTAAGCAGTTGTGCAAAAACAGTGAATTATTAGTAACATCAGACTTGGATGAGTATCTTGGGAAGTAAAAACCCCAGTGTTATTTTCTGAGATCAGTTCGTGCCAGAGTTAGAAAGGAGTTGAAAGAGACTTCCAGCTTCTTGTTCAGGTGTTTATTATTTCTTATCTTTTAGTTGTGCGTTCTTCAGTTACAAGGTCTTTTCTCTTTGAGAACACAGCTGGAATGGCCCAAGGGAGTGACCCTCAAGGCCTTATGAAGCCATTTGACCCAATCCAAATCCCAAACATACTATACCTACAATTCCGTACCTATTATCCTTACTTATTTATCTAACTGACATCTCTACGTCAAACCTTTCCACCCAATCACCCTGTGCCACCACACAATAGAAAATGGAGTCTATGAAGAAGAAGGAAGAAGCTCAGGCACCACCCAAGAGCCTCCATTTTGTCCTTTTCCCAGCCTCCTAAAAACCCAAACTACATTTCTTCACCCTGTGATACCTAAAACATTATTTTATCAAACCTACATTACTTGCAACTCTTCTCTGAGTGTTGAAAGTCCTTTCCATGGGCAAATGTCAAAGGCAGTGTTCTCTGGGGTCCCAGCAAGGGTCCCAGAACCCCAAGATGGACATGGGGGTGTTCATGGGGGCCTCTGCCATGCCCTGGGCTCCAACATTATTTTAACTGCTTTTCCTGATAATCCTGTTCTGGTTTTTATTCTGATCTTACTAGCTTGTCTCATAGTCAATACGTACAGCTTTCAAATCTTTGCTTGATTTTTATAAAAAATACTTACTTAGTGCCTAGTACCCCTGATAGAACCAGGGGTTTAATTTACTCTCTAGCCTTTGACATAGTACTCAAATAGTGTATTCAGAAATTCATGTAGGGTGGTAAAGAGTCTGTTGCTTCCCTTATCTATATGAATTTTGTTATATAAATATAACTCTTATAGAGGAGTATGAACTCTGTTTATTTGGAAGACTGAATTTATTTGAATTACAAAATTTATCTGTTAATGGACTATCCTGAAGTTAGAAATATCTATTATTGTTATCATGGTAGGATGGTTTAGGGACTAATTAGGAAAACTAGAAAAGGCATGAGACTGATACTTGAATGTTGCTTTCTCTTGCATTGCTTAATATTACAGGTTTAAGAGCAGGGAGCCTGATCTGTCCAGCCGCTTAGTAGCACACTCTGTACCCAGAGCTCTGGAAAGTGTGTGCAGTTTGGTTTCTGTGACTCTCCTAGGGTCTAAAACTGCTCCTCAAACCTTGGACTCTGTATTACAAGGGATTATACTTCAACAGGGCTGTGAAAAATAGGATATTCATGGTTTCTTCGAGTTACATTTAAGATTAAAAGACAATATAGGCTGCACTGTTACAATGGTGTGAAAGCCATTTGTTAGTGCTAAATACATTCTGAGGGCTTCAGTTACGTGCCTGCAGATCCCTTGGTTTAGTTCATTTGAAACTTGAGGAAGACAGTATGGCAGGTAGAAGAGCAGTGGGTAGCAGCACTACCTCGCACTTCTCGTGGTGGCAGTGCTGCTTTGTGCCAGCTTGGAAGTGTTGGTGGGACTGAGGCTTGAGGGCAGAATTTCCTAGCCAGTTTAGGTCAGCATCAGGACACATCTGGACTTGTCCACAGCTGGCAGGGCCACCCCTGGGTGAGGTAGTTCAGGGGAGCCAGAGGTGAAAAGCAAACACAGCCACAGCAGATGAAGATGTGTGTTTAAGGAGGGGGCTGCAGCTGGGAGCATCACCCTCGGTGTCAAGCTGAGGTACCCACAGCTGCCTTTCCCACACTGCCAGGTTTTGTTCCTCCTCGCTTCGTGCCTTGTCTGTGTAAAGAGCAGGACAGCTTTCCAGCTGTACCACTGAGCCCAGGTCGTGTTTGGTCTCTTTGACTTTTTTGTTCTGGCAGATGGGAGGTTTTGAAACTCAGTTTGGGTCTAGAACTGTGAATGATTGCAAAATCTTTTAAGAAGCTAGGGAGATCATCAGAGTCCAAGGAGTGCTGTAATCCTACTGGGGTGATGGTAAGACATTGTCTTTGTAAGAACGCAGCCATTACAGGTGAACTGTGAAATGCATCCCCCTGGGGCTCTTAGTTCCTGGTTTGCTGCTTCTGTTAATCTACTGTATTATGCAATATCTTCTCACTTGTTAAAAGCCTGTAATTTCACATCCCTCACATAAAACAGTAATGCACTTCAAGTTCTGAATTGAGGAAGAATATACATTGTTGTACTTCTTCACTGTCATATTCAAAGTTTTCTTTTGTAAGCAACTATCTTTTAGTTTAGCTTTTTGGGGGTATTTAGGTCGTGGCAGTGGTTTTCAGGGAGGGAAGCTGTGAAGTAATTTGATAATACAGAAACGTTCATAGCACATTAACTGAGGAGACACAACCAGCTTTGTGCTCGAATGGCAGGAGGAAACAATGACGAGGTTGAACTGTTTGGGCAAGGGTGGGTGGAAAAGGGATCTCTAGCCATTTAGTGTGGAGGGAAATCCCTGTGAAGGTGCAGGCTGCTCTTTTTTTGGCAGACAGTAGGAAGAAATCTTGACTACCTGGACACAAGCCTCTCACCTGGGCATCTTGGAATTGCCTGTGTTGCCTGCTTCAGAATTATAGGCCCTTGTGTGTCCATGCCAATTTGGGAGAGCTGGCGGAGAGCTTCCTCAGGTGAGCAGCTTGTGATACTCAGACACAAGATTTTGGACCCTGAATGATGTTGTATGGCCGAATTGGTCCAATTTCATTAAAACAGCAGTAAGATTTTGACCCGTTGCTTGGGATATTCTGTCTCATGTGTAAGAAGTGCTAGAGAGGTGTGTGTACAACTCATCCAGAAAGCAACATTCTGAGTTCTTGATGAATCAAAAACCTGGATTCAAATCTAGTGTCTTCAAAGTACTGGAAAAACCAGTGCCTATGGTGAGCGCCTTCCAAAGCTATTCCTGTGGCTTTCGTCAATGTTGCCATCAGCTGGAGACTTGCTGGCAGAAAGCAGGGCAACTTCTGGTTGTGCAAAGGCTCCAGTATGAGCTGAGTGGGGATGGAGATCAGTGATCCTAAGCCTATGATGTATGACTAAAATAAAATGGCTTTTGATGGTATTAGTCTCTCTAAAGCTGCTGGTTCTTTATTCCTCAGGGTTTGTGTTACGTCTGTTTCAAATTGTTTGCAAAGACCGCTCTAGTTTCATTAAAAAAAGTCTTTTGTGCATAAGTAAGCACTTCCAAAAGCATGCGTGGGTTGCCTAGCTATTTTGCATTGTTATTTCTTTGTGCTTCTCTGAGAAATTTTGGATGTTATTTTTTTAAATGCATGCAGCAGCTCTGATTGTCTGAGGCAAAATGACCTGGGTTGGTCAGTGTGATTTTTATGCTGCTGTGTGCTGAATTACTAAAGTAATTCTCAGTATGAGGGTTCAGATTTCTGATTTAGGCTCCCATATGCCATTCCTAGGTGTCTGCCTTAGTACTTCAAAGGCTGTAAAGCATACTGAAGTTCTTTGGCACGAAGAGAGCTTTGTAAATTTAAGGTCTCTACTGCCTACCTGAGGCAGCAAACTCGATTATGGCTGACTTTTGGGAGAGAGATGATTGTCTAGGGAACGGCTTGGTCCCTAGGAGAAGTTTATAAAGGGAGCTTAGGACAGTGCCTTGCTTATTTCTGGTTGGAAAAAAAAAAAGCCAGTATTTATCAACTACAGCAACTTGCTGTAGTCTGGCCTTCCTGCAAGGTATTAAAATACCGTGTGCCTTGTGTGAAAAAGAAAACCCGATTAGAACAGGTAAGGTGGTGGCTATCATTTTACATGTCTACGTTAAGTATGTCCAGGGAGGATTTGCCTTGGCTACGTTGGATTAAGAAGAGATCTGAGTCTGAAAGAAACCTGAGGGAAACAAAATAATGGTACGTGAGGTGTTTTTCTACTTCCCTTTATATAAAGAAAACATGAAATTAAACTGATACAGCTGTGCATATTCTGAAACTTGTGGTGCAGTGAAAGTCTCAGTATATTTTAAAGCAGTCCTTAATATGCTGCTTTTGTAAGTGGTATTTCTTGATTAAAATTCTGCATAATCTAGTAGAACAGTTGGACAGAAAAATTGGTCTTAATCTGCAGTCAAAGAAATCCTTTAGCAGGCAGAGAATACAAATGAATGCTCTTCAAAAGACTCAGCTGTTAGGGGAATTACAAACTTTAAAGTCTTCTTAAAAGTAAGTCAGCTTCTCCTGTAAGACAGTGCATTCTCAATTTATTTCAGTGTTAACACTTTTTTTTCTTGTGTTACCTGGAATTTTTAGTTAGTACAGCTTTTTCGGAAAACATCTTTGAATAATTGGGATTTAGTCACTACCCTGAAGTAATAACGAAATATATATTACTCGTTATTAAGTATGTATTAGAGATTACATATAGATCCCAGTTTCATGAAATGATTAAAAAAACCTCAGAGTCCTTTTTCTGAGCACAGGTGCTTGGGGGAATTGTTTGCTTTCCTGCATGCTCAGAGAGGTGCAGAGCTGTCTAGGGTTTTGTAGGATGTTGGTGGAAGAGAGATTAAAACTTCAGGTGCTTTTTAACTAATCTTATTGCACACTTGTTTTTTAGATTTTTTTTTTTTTTTTTTGGTGCTGGCCAATCCTGCTCAGGCATTATGAATATTCCTTCTAACTATGATCTTTTATTTTAGTCTGTTAGTTTAGTTATCATTTCTACACACAAAATTCTTTGTTCATAAAATCTATATACAAATCTGGCATGGATAATGTTTTCCTATTATCTTAAGCTTTGATATTTAGCTGTGTAAAAACCTAGAAATATAATTAAACCCTCCTGACAACTCCTGTGTTCAGGCACCTTAAAATGATGATGAGAAATGCTGCACAGGTGTAGCAAGGGAAGAAGCAATCTCTTCGATGTCAAATGTGATGCAAACATCAGTGGAATGGAAGCAGTGTGTTGAGGTTTGGGAAAGTGTGACATAGACTGAAAACGGGTTTTTGTTGTCTTTTTCTATGTGCGTGTGGTACGTTCGCCTTTTGTCAGTAGTTGATTCAAGAGGTGCCTCTTACTGACAGTAAAACTGGGGAAAAGATGGAATGTTCTGAGTTGGATTCCAATATATCCAGCAGAAACTTGGCGATGAGTGGGTTTTCTTTTCCTTTCTCTGTCTCCCAGAGCACAGTAAGCGTCATGATACTTGCTAGTGCACAGAATTCAAAGCTGGTAAACAGCTGTGGTTATGCATAGCAAGAATAAAAGGTGGTTACCGTTTCCAAATTCAAGAGAAGCACTGGCATTGATTTTCAGTTACATTAGCTGCAGTCTTGTTCACTGTTTCTTATTAGCAAATTTAGCAAATTTAAATAACTGTCTTGAAACAGAGATTTCCTTTATGTTCTAGTGTGGCTTCACTACTTATAATTGTTTCTCTTGGCTGTGCTGCCTTAGATCTGTGGTGAAAAGTTTTGCCCTATTTTCTTTTGGCTGAGTGGCAGAAACGAGTTATCTGGTGTTGTCAGCTGTTGTTTGATTACACTTTCTTGGATTTCCTTTTTTTTTTTGCCCTCAGATGAACTCTATATTAAAAACAGCCTGTCATTTGATTTCATTATTACTTGTGAGCATTATTCATGGCTTATGTTTGCATTACCTTTCTGTTCAGCAACCTGGTATGTATTCTTACCAACAGGAAATTTTTATTCAAAATGTGGCATGAACACAAACCTGTCAGATGTATCTTTGTGGTTGACAAATGTAGGGGGAAAGATAGAACAGTACCAGGAAGGTCATTAAATGTTAGTCTAATTATCATGGTTTTGGCAGAGGAAAATTGTTCATTCTGATCTGAGAACTCTCTGAACTTGTCATTGTGGACAAAAGAGGAGGGGAAAAAATAAATTAGAGCTTTCAAAATGCCTTTGACAAGTCTTATCCAAGAGGCTGTTGAACAAGCTGAGGGAGTCGTGAGATGAAGGTGAAGGGTTTGTTTGTGCAAAAGGCACAAGCGGGGAAAAAATCTAGATCCTGGTAAAGATAAGCTCAAGACTACAGAAGCTGTGCTTGAGATGTGCTTGAATGACTTATAGCAGCTGTGCAAAATTAAGTAAATTTTCAGAAGTGATTCTGTGCATATATCCATGTGCTAGGATTACTGATTTTCTAAGGACATCTTGGAAGAGAATCTAAGTTCTCTGACTTTAAACACAAGCCATGAGAGGGCAATATAGGATCTGATGTTGATGGTGAACTTGAATTTTGCACATTCTTGCGTGCGTGAAATTGGTCATCAAAATAAGAAAAAAAAATAGTTTTTATACTTGAAATTTCAAAGTTGAAATCATGGAGTAATCAGTAGTTTAAGCAGGTTGGATAAACCCAGGAAATTCTTACTTCCTGCTGCAGGCAGGAATAGTATTTTTCTGGATTTAAATTCACTTTGATAATGGATAAACGTTCCAAATGTGTCTTGCTTTCTTCCTGGTGCTTTTTTAAAGTGAAGGAATATTGGCATTTTTTTAAGTGAAGTAAGGTGGTTTTAAACAAGAAATTCATGCAGTTTTCCTCATAATAAAACTTGAAGGTATTTGCAACTAGTTCCTCTTTACGGGTTGATAGTGTGGTGGTATTTTGATAATGAAGAAATAATAAAAAAGTTTACATATCTTGCATAATACCTGGGAAGTGAGAGGACATAACATCAGGACAGTACAGCCTCTTATGTGTTTGCCATGACTATAACTGCTTAAGACCAAGGAAGGTAACAGTAGGAATACATGAGTATGCTGAATGGAGAAGTTTGCAGTAAATACTGGGGGTTTTTTGCCAAAGGGATTGTTTCCAGATTACAGGACTAAAAATGACCGAGCTGCTTGGTTCCTGTGGGGAGGTTCATGTTGGCAAGTTCCTTCTCTAATCCCTTAGGGAGAAAGGAGGACGTCTGTTTGGTGGGCTCGTGTTTAGGCTGTTAAGCAGTTCTGTCAGGTGTCTTTAGTTTGGTGCAGTTCTTATTGCTTTTTTTCCTTAATATTTAAACAATATCTGGTCTTTAAAAGATGTGTTTGGTCACCAGCTGCTGCTGGCGGTTCTAAGAGTTTGTGATGTGAGTGCCCAGTGAGGTCTGCTCGGTAAATTGAAGGGATTTGTAATAAACATGGCAATGTATCTGCTGTGACAAGATCTTGTAATTCTTGTTATTCCTCCAAACCATTTGACAGAAGTCTGAAAGCTAGAAATCGTGCTCAGAAACACCAACAAGGATTGCAATGGAAAATTGCTTGGCTTTTATGATGTTTCTTGTTCTGTGTTCTTGCAGTAGGTATCTTCAGTATATTCCTGTCTACTTCTGACAAACTCTGTGTACATGCTGGAACTTTAATATTTCTTTTGGAAGTAAAGCACCCTTACGTGTCAGTAATGTCAGTCTCTAAATTTGTGTATTAAGGCTGTGGTTGAATGGCTAAACATAGATCCTTCTCTCATCTTTTTCATTGGTTTTTTTTTTTTTTTTTTGTATAAAACGGAAGACTCATTGGAGTGTGGATTCACTGGTTTTGAAACAGAAGGACATTCCTTTGGAATTTTTTGTATACAGAAATATCCCACTATCTGTCCAGGGCTCTCTTACCTCTTGTGTTGCTTTAGCCAAAGCCTTTGTTTCCTGACTGTCTTTGCTAATTACCTGAGGCAGTGGGCTCTGTTAACCCCTGTTGCCAGTGTCTGGCACTCTGCGAGGCACTGCAGTGTATAATGTAGAGATTACTGCTGTCAGAAGGACAAAAAAATTGTCATTTCCAATGCAGTTTGCAAATGCAGATGTTACTGTAATTGAAACAAATGCATTTTTCTGCCAGTAAGCAAACCAGCAGGAATAATGTGGTGAAATCTGTCCTTTCTTTGTTTGCATGTCTCTAGATAAAATTAACTTTTCTGCTGAAGCAAAGATATTGATAGATATTATTAACCAGAAATCAGCACAGTATGTAATATGTGGAGGTCTCTGAAGGAGGTGGAGCTGTTCCTTGGTATTCTGAAAGTGTGGTCAAAGAGCACTGACCTCCCCAGTGTTCCAAAATTAACAATATCCAACTTATTTTTTTAACTGCAAATGCAAAATGTGTAGAGATTCCAATATTAACTGATGCAAAAACCCCCCAAAATATATTACAACTTGCTTTTAGCAAGTATAAGAATATTTATTTCACTATTTAAAAAGCCCCAAACCTAAAATTAAAAAAAAAAAAAAAAACCACAAAAAACAAAACCAGAAAAAAAATGCCAACAAAATACCAAACCAAAATGTCAGGGAACAACAGCAAGGGAAGGCAAGCTGGGTGTCAGTGGTAACATGGCTGGCAGACAGTACCCTCATTGATAAGAATGCAGTCCCCCAGTGCCTGCCATGATGCAAACAGCAGTTTGGAAGTAGTTGGCATGGATTTTCAGAGGGAAAATTATGGCTGGCTAACACAATAACCTTCTACAAGAAATAGACTGGGTGGTTGGATAAGGGAAGAGCAGGAAATGTTGCTAATTGTGACTTGAGCTGTCACTATCTCCTGTGACATCTCACAAAGTAGGGACTAGATCAGTACAGTGTGGTGCACTGAAAACTCACTCAGCTGCCAGGCTCAGGGGCGTGAAGTCCCCATGGAGGTCAGTCACTAGGGCTGTGTCCAGGGGTTGACAGTGGGACTGTCCTTGGGGATACCCAGAATGTGCCTGGACACCATCCTGGGCAGCTGGCTTTAGCTGTGGCCCTGCTTTGGGCAGAGGTTGGAGCAGTCAGTGCACAGTCAGTGCCTTCCAGCTGTGAGGATTCCCATCCTGTGGGATTGCACAGCTGCACAGTGTCCATGTTGGCCTTGACCACAGGGAGCTAAACTTTGCCAACAGTGGGTTTTTTTCCTGCTTAATACCTCTTCCACAGACTACTGGAAGACTTTTTTGATAGTGAAGGGAAAAGATTAATCTCAGAGTCAATTCTGAGTCAGCTTTACCTACAAGATAGATGTTGGCATTTGCTCTTGGAACAATTGCACTCTAATGCTGTTCATTAGAAACGCTGACTGTTGAAAACTACAGAAGCTTGACATAGGTTAAATCTCCTTGCTTTCTCAGCTCATGTGTTGTCCTGTTTTCATTTGGGTTTTTTTACCAGGGAAGTTGGCCAGTGGATACAGCCACAGAGAAAGTACAGATAGAAACTGTCAGATGACTGATGACATAGAAGAATTACAGATCAAGCCGTGCTAATCATAGTTATGAATTTCTTATGTAGGTTGAATTTGGTTGAAGCTTTTGTGATGGATCCAGAACTACGTCAGTGCCTTCAAGAAGATCTGTTACGTCGCTTTCCAGACCTCAACCGGCTGGCAAAGAAATTTCAGAGACAAGCAGCAAACTTACAAGACTGTTACCGAATGTACCAGGCTATCAATCAACTGCCGAATGTTGTACAAGCACTAGAAAAACATGAAGGTAATGCTATCCCCATGTATTCTCAATGTTTTGGAGTACACTGATGATGCAAAGAAATAGAGCATAGATTTCCAAAGATTACTTTTCTTCCTGTGTGCTTTTGTTGCAGGAATAAAGCTTAAACACATTTGAATTTTAAATGAGCTGAAATTCTGAAATGCCAGTCAAATACCTAAAAATATTTGTAGGCAAACCTTTGCAGGAAAATGTGTTCCAATTAGTGTGTAGCTGGGATGGTTGAACTGTTGGGTGGTGGTGTGGGAATCTTTGACACTGACGTGTCTCTAGGAATTCCTGACTAACTGTGTGTATTGTGATCTTACAAACAAGATACCATTCATACAAGAGTGTTGTGGTCCACTTCAGGTTGCAGTTAAACATGAAACCCCCCCTTTAAGTATTAGTGGTATAACTGAAACGGCTTTTTTAAAAAAATCGTAATGCTCCTGTATTTGATACAAGTAACATGGCAGGATTTCTTCCAATCCTCATTAGTAGGAAGCATAATGCTGTGACAAGCAAGTCTAGAAAGTACAAAAGCTGCTGGGTTTCTTTCCTTTTCTGCGTGTTACCAGGAAAATGCAGAATAAGATCAGCATGACAAAGAGGTGATTCAATAGAGCAATAGCAGTTCTAACCTGCCAGAAAGCTCATTTTTGTAGAAGCCCATTAATTTGTTAGAAATTCCCTTTGCGTAAAGCAAGCACCAAAGCCTTGAAAACAAATGTTGTTTAAAATGGTATGGTTACAAAAATTTCTTTCCTCTATTTGAGTAGAAAATAAAGCTACCCAATGTCTTACACTTTTCTATACTACAGTTTCACAACTTCAAGTAATGAAACTTCTACAACAATAATCTTAAATCAATTTTTGGTTACTGGCTGCATTATTTCCAAGGGCAGTTAATATGTTATACTCTGAAGGAACTGACAGATGTAACTCTTTGATTTGTTTTTGTTCTTAAAGAGCTGTGCCAGTCTTTAGCTGCCTCAGTCGTGTCCTTTTGGCTTTTCCAAACAGACTCTGCTTGTTTTAGCTTTGACATGGAACTCTTGGATTCCTATCCTATACTGAGGTGTTAGTTCAGAATGCTGGCTTCCTGTCTTTATTTCTTTTCATATTAGTTGCCATTTGGATCAACAGAGTTCGTCTGTCATAACATTGGGGTAGGAAAACAATTCCATTTTTAGAGTTTTGAGGAGCAAGCTGTGTAAGGCAAACTGCTAAGCTCACCATATGGAAAAGTTAATAGACTGCAAAAGGTTCTTCCTGTTCTACACATGAATCAGTTGGACTTAGCAGGGCAATCACCAGCAGTATATTAAAGATAGTTTAAAATAGGTTAGCATGTTATTTTTCTTTGTACTTGTACCACCTGTTCAAAGTACATGAATGGTGTGATAATTTTCAATGTACAAGTGATTCAGATTGGATCTAGTAATTTTTCTGGTTTTGACTGTACAGAATGTTTTAACTCATCAAGGGATGGAAAGTCAGAAAGATTTTTGACAATTCCAAGCATGTGCTGGTTTCAGAACTCCCTTGCCTATGAATGGCTATGGGAATATTGAGCAACTATGGGGATATAGAACAACCACAACGTCATCAGCTGTGACTGCCTTTCCCTGAGTATGAAGCATTGTTTTGTTGAAATCTTTGTTTTTATGGATGGTGAAACCTGAGGCGGGGGGTGATG
The DNA here is from genome assembly GCA_013400495.1 of Nicator chloris. NCBI lineage: Eukaryota > Metazoa > Chordata > Aves > Passeriformes > Pycnonotidae > Nicator > Nicator chloris. The sequence goes on from WAAE01007453.1 coordinate 27,369, forward strand.
AGTGAAGATGACTTTTTTCTGGTTTAGCCATTAGAAGTCTGCATAAAATGGGAAAGGACTCTGAGTCATCAAATCATTTTGCTCTAGCTGGCAAAAGGGAGGAGTTGTTTATTACTCAGATTGCTGGGGCATGAAATTTGGCTCCTTACAAGATTTCTGTCTTCAAGAAGCTGCTGAAGCGTCTTCCTTGCCATCTCAAACACCCTTTAAGTCTGTAAATATGCAGGATACAGGAACTGTGTGCTGGGTTTCAGCTGTATTTTTACCATACTGTATACAGTGACTTAAATACCCCTTACTACTTGTTTCAGTCCTGTTCTTTCCCAGGCTGTTGCCCTGGTGTGTTACAGCTGTATTGTGATTAAATTTGGCTATTTCCCATCCTTTGTCTTATCCAACTGATTATTCCCTTACTCATACTGGAAACACATTTGTCTATCAACGTGTCATCTTACTACGCAGTGTTACATTTTACTTCCTTTCTATTAGCCTAGTTTTCAAGGTGTTGATCTGTTTCTGTATTCCAATATAATCTACTGATATCTTCCATACTGTATATTTTAGTGACATTTATGAGCACTCTTCTTTTGTGCATTAATATGAATTCACACATCTTCAAAAGATAAATGTTTCTGTGAGCCCTGGAGGAACTGATGTCCTTTCAGCTTGTTCATCTTTTGCTAGTGGGTGATGTCCTCTTTATCTGCACTCTGGTCATGCCATAAATCATAGGTCTTGCACCTTGGCACCTCCTGTGACACCATGCTGAATGCTTTAGAACAGCCCAAATTAGGTCTGCAGAGTCCCCTTTGTCTCAGACATTCAGTATTTTAGACAGATATTGCACTGTATGGATATTATCTGCCTGTAGTAAACCTATACTGTATTTTATCCAAATTTTCGTTGTTCTTTTCCTTTTATCCCTCTTTCCATTGCACTGTCAAAATGACTGGTGCACTTAGTCATCAGGATTTGTCTGTTTTGCCTGGATAGAGTAGTGTCATTTTGCTGCCAAACTGTGTTTCAAGTCTGAAGATTAGTGTTTTATTTTAATTGCCAGACAACATTTTTAAATCATATTAATAGTCAAGTCTTTAACATGTGTAATAAACACTTGTCTGTGCTTCAGTATGTAAATTATGGTTTAAATGAAAAACTGCACCTGGGCACAGATAGGCTTTGTGATCAATATGCATCTCTGCTTTTGATGGTACATGGCTCTTTTAGTCTTTCTCTCAGTTTCCATCCTAATAATATTGAGTAGGTGCAAAAGAGGATATTTTTTTACTATGGATCTTTTCTATGAGTTTATGAATGCAGGTGCAAGACATGTTGGAGTTTAATTTAGAATTTTTCAGTGGTGTTTCTTGCTCATATTCTCGTAATGCCAGGTGTTCTGGGAAAAGCACATACATATAACTTTTGTAAATCCTCATTATTTGCTGACTTCACTGTTTTCCTTCCCTCAAGTGCTGGATACTGAGTTGAAAGTTGGATTAAAAGTGCAGATAAATTTTGCAGTGTATCAGTTTGACCTGTATGTGAATACATTCGTATTTTATTTAATTACTAAATCAGTAGATTCCAACTTTTGAATGTGACATCTTCCTATGGTGTCTGAGATGTCCCCTTCAAGCTTAAATAATAAAATGCTATCATGATACTTCTCTGCTTACTCCTTTAAAAAAAATAAATTAAAATTGCTACTTTAGGTCCAAGCACAATAGTTTGTCTTTGATTCAAGAATACTGAAGATCATTTCATTGTGTGTACCATGTATTACATTAGCTGGAGCACTGGGAACTGCTAAACCCAATCTGCAGAATGGACATGAAACTTTTTCTGCTCTTCAGTCTCTTCCTTCTTCATTGACTGCTTTTATTTTATAGGTTGTTGTGTCTTCTTACAAGAGGGAAAAAACCAAGATATTAAGAGAGCAAGCAAGAAATTTGGAATTGAAAACAATCTTTATTTCATATCTCTTGGTTTTGAAGATTTTTAGTCAGCAGAAAACTCCGTTTTTGCAAGTTCAGTAATCTCAGCAATATGTAATTTTTTTCTCTATTAATAGACACTAGTCAGTTAAGAGCTTTCACTTTAAAAGTTGGAGGGATTGGGGAAGCAAATAAGCATGGTAGAAAAAGAAATCAAACCAAATTTCTTTCTACTTCTGAGAGAGGAGAGATTCACTTGGGTAATCTTGTCCTCACTGTGTAACTTCTATGCATTTCTGTGGCAATTTTGCTATAAATTTCTGTGGCAATTTTTCTATAAATTTCTATGGCAGTTTTTCTTAGGAGGGGCTAGGACTTTTTTCTCAGTCTGGTGAGAAATTGAGAGCCTCTGGAATAGCCAGAGCTTAATTCTGTATTTCTCTGTTAATATGCAAAGCCTTGCCTGTAAACATTAGAGGCAAGCAACATAAATCTGTACATAATTCAGTGAGTATAAGCTCATAGTATTGTATTCATTTTGAGGCATTTTTTTGTAAATTTTACAGTCAATAATGCAAATCTTCCTGTGATTAAATCATAACTTGAAGTGGCTGCAGAGATGTAAACATGCATTTACTGACAGAACATTTCCACAGCTGGCTGCTGGATATAGGTGCTTATTTGTAGCTTACGTGTACCTGAAGAAAATACTTCTTTCACAAATTTGGCAATATCTGTGCCTGTTAAGTTGACTGTGAACTGCTCTTGGTGTTCAATGCTTTTGGTGTTCCATGGACTTCCAGCCCATATGTGTTCTATGCAATTTGAATTGGTGCTACAGAGTATCTCTGTTAATTTTGATGCCTTCCTATCTAGTGGAAAGAAGTGACTGTAAAGATCTGGTTATAATATGTGGTCTTTTTTCATGGAAAACAAAAGCAGGCAACATACGCTTCAGTTGCTATGTCCATATTGTAATTACCAAATATTTCCAGTATTAGGTACTATTTTATTAAGAAGAATTAAAAACTGTGAGTGTGGATGATAAGACCTACATTTTTTTCAGAAGGCATGTCAGCTTTTTATGTGCAAGAATTAGTAATGTTCAGACAGCAGGTTTGCTTTTATACTGTTGTTTGTAGTTTTGCTCATAGTAGAAGGGAATTAATACCCCCAGTTATGAACAAAGATGACAGAATAGGTACATGCTTAATCAGCATATAGATGGGATAATGCCTATTTTAGAAAAAGGTACATGTGTTTTAGTGAAATAGTCATAGCCCATCTTTGTAAAAATTATCCTGCTAAGCAGTTGTGTTTATCTTGGATAAATGAATTCTGGTAAATTTGTGGAGTTTGTGAATGATATTTTTTCTGGTTTGTTTGTAACAGGAGCTCACCAGATGTTGTTGTTGGCTGTATTTATAACACCCCTTACTGATATCTGCTCTGACTTCTCAAAGTTTCTGGAGATGATAGAAACAACATTGGACATGGAAAAGGTATGAAATGTTCTGTGGGTGGGGTTTACTCAGCAATTAAAGTTTCTTACTGAGCTTTGCAATCTGCTCTGTACACACTACATTTAATTGATCATCTCTATTAAGTAGCCAGTGATAATTCAGCTGTGAACTATATGAAGACTGTTATTAGTATATCAGGGTACTCAACAGGATATTCATTCACTGTACGAAATTATCTAGCCAGTGAAAAAATGCTTTAGGTACATTGATGCTGTGGACCTGAAACTATTTTTTAAAGATCTCATCAGTATTAAAGGTGGAGAAGTAATTTTGTCATTTCTCTACTTCTTTGTATTTTTAAAGTTACAGTGATGTGTCTCAAATGTAGAATGTAGCCATGTTTATCCATGTAGCCAGGATATGTTTATTACTTGGGGAGTCTTTTAGGATTTTCTTTTTTTTTTTTTTGATTAACCAGGGATTAGGATTATTCTGAGTGAAGGTCTCAGCTGACTGTAGAAATAAGAAAACTACCTAAACATGTTCCAGACATGGTATTAAGGGCCATTTGTTGAACTTGAGAAAACTGCAGCGGCTTTAAAATTTTGAACATGCATACTTTTCTCCAAAGGCAGGAGCACTGTGTTTTCTTTCTTTGTATTGTGTTGTGCATCCATCAACTGCATTTTACTGTTTATGGAAAGACTTGTTTGATTGACATGTTGCTGTAATTTGTGATGTATGGTAATGAAGAAATTTATAGCTTTATACCAGTTACAGACCATCTGTTGATGCAGTTTGTGTGCCCTGGGACTCTTGTTTTCTTTAAAACTAACAGCTGTTTAAGCCTTCACCCTTCATAGTCCAGCTCTTCAAATTTCTTTTCAACTTCTACTTTAAAAATGTTTTGTTGTCCTTCTAAACAGAATAACAAGCCAGTTATTTTTATTCAAATCCTATAGAATCTGGCATGTTGGATTTGGTTTCCCCCACCCCTTCAAGGTATTGGAAAATGTCTGCAGATATGCCAACACTGGTTGTTGCCCATATGAATATTAGAATTTGAACTTTGACTTGAAATTCCTCTTGGATTCTGAGGGAGTTCAAATAAAATACGCAGTTCTATTCTGAGTGCAATTGAAGGATAGGTTGTCATAGCAACTAAATTATGTCAATAATCCATTCTAATATAAAAAGAAACATCTAAGTTCAAAAAGCGTGGGATATGGTTATTCATTTACCTAGCTGTAATGAAAGTTGAGAAATTGTCACTTCCATTCCTATTTATCACAGAATCATGAGGGGCCTTTGAAAAACCATATACTTCAACCTCCTCCTCAAGTCAAAGCAACTTCAAAGTTTGGTGGTGCTTTTGGTGCATAGCCACCTGGCAGTGGAAGCATGGGGAGGAGAGAGAAAAAAGATGAAATATAACATGCTTCATCCTTGCCTCTGAAAATGTTAAGCTTAGAAGGAACTGTATCTGCTTTTCAACTCAAGAGCTGGGTTGAAACTGGTTAAGATTTTTGGTGTAAGTTCCTTCCTAAACCTCTAGAGTCTCTTTTGGAGCAGAAATTGCTTCAGAAACTTCATTTTCCAAAGGCTTCTTGTTTTGAAACACTCCATGCTTTTACACTCTGTCTTAATTAGCTGCCTAAGTCCAGGGTAGCAAACAGATTATGTACATGACAATTTCATTCCCTCTGACTTCCCTTTTTGCCCTGCCTACTGCTCAGTTATTTGTTTGCCAATAAATGTGCAGACAACTCCATTTCAGCAGGAAGGAGTCTGTTAAATTGGTGTATTTTGCTTCTATGAAGTATATTATCTGAGAAAACAGGTATTTGAGATGTATTTGTTTTGCAGTTGAACCAGACACCAACTATCACAAACAACATTGCATGACAACATTTTATATATTTATATATATTAGAGTGCATTATTAAGTAAATTCATTTCACTGTGTATGATCAGGGAGGTGATTTTTTTTATTGCCAATGTTCATATAATTTTTTTCTTGTTATTTTTCTCTAGGTGGACAATCATGAATTTCTTGTCAAGGCTTCTTTTGATCCTAATTTAACAGAATTAAGAGAGAAGATGAATGAACTGGAAGAAAAAATGCAGTCCTTACTAAAGACTGCAGCCAGAGAACTAGGTAGGATTTGGAACTGCCTTTGATTCGTGTCTCCATTGTAAAATGTTTTGCAATCAGGTGATGAAAACTGGTAAAAAGTTGTTAAAGGGTAAAGGATGTTTGCATTATTGTATTATGGAGTTGGGATGACTTTGGTTGTCACAGTACAAGCTGTTGAAAACAGAGGGATTTTTGGTTTATTACTTGGCCTTTTTTTTTTAAAACAGCATTCCAAAATATTTCAGAAATTATCAAATATGTTGCAGAATCCATTTTGTAGAACTGTAACTCATCAAACTCTTGGCTAAGTCTAGTTCTGTTTTACATTCTTTGAGGACCTGCACTGAGACTTTTTTTTCCCCTCTGTGCATTATCCTGTGTCCATTCAGTTTTCTTTTGATATTCCTTGCAAATTGTAATTCATAAGCAAATGAGACATTTAAAGAGTTGATTGTCCTATGCAGCAAATTCCATGTGCAGCTGATGAGTCGGGCACTGAAAGAGCAACTTGAAGAAAAAGAAAAAGGCATGAACTCTTAATGCAAAGATGGCAAGGAAAATTGGCAACGCTATACTTACTTTGAGTTACACCTTTAAGAACTTGTATTTTTTTTTGGTCTTGATTTTTTTTCAGTGTAAAGATGATATCTGGATGAGAAGAAGGAAAGCCAAGATTGCGTAGGGATGGAATGAGAGATCTTGTAACAGAGCTATGTGTTAGTAGAAGGATCACAAGAGTACGGGTGCTGTGCTAACAGCAATGCAGAGTGTGTCCTTGCATTTTTCACCTTCTGGAGAATTCATGGCAATACAGTAATTGTGAGCCTGATTTGAATATGCAGTTTTGAGATAATTTTAAAATAAGAGAGAATGAACCCATGTATTTGTGTTCGGTCTGGGTGTTTCTCATACCTGTACAGAACCAAAGCAAGTCTACGGAATTAGGTCATGTACACAAGGCTAAATCATGGGAACTGAGGGTTAGTGAGCACAGGCTGCAGGATTTGTGATAATATGGCTAAAATTTCTTTTTCTTTCTTTTTATCTGAAAGGTTTGGAAGCTGGCAAAAGTATCAAACTGGAGACAAATTCACAGTTTGGACATCACTTTAGGGTAACTTGTAAGGAGGAGAAAGCTCTCCGTAACAATTCAAAATATGCAATCATTGATACACAGAAGAATGGTGTGAAATTTACTAACAGGTATGAGATGATATTGGTAGCTTTTTAAGCCTGTTCTGAAAGTAATAGAATTGTTTCTTTATAATTGTGCTGATAAACTGGATTCCCTGCACCTTGAATGGCAAATTCTCACCTTTTAATTGGCTCACAGATTGAAATACTGAGCAGGACTGGCATAGAGTTTATGCTAAAAGCTGCATTCCCCATTTATGTGGCCAACTGTTATCTATTTTTGGTCCTTTGACTTGGGCTAATTTCTCTGTTTTAGCTGCAGCAAGTATCATAATTGCTTTTACTGTGTTTATACAGACACAAGCTGCAGTAGGGAAAGAGCTATTTATGTTTATCACTAAATATGACAAGCAGAATTTTGTTGGTGATTACCTTTTTTCCCCCGTTGTTCCAAATCCTCTGTAATTTCTGTTAGTCCTGTGTATTGAACTTCAATTCTGTGGCTCTTTTGTTTGAGCTGTTAAAAAATTCAAGTCTTCAGGCTAATTGCATTGAGGCTGTTTCAGTGTGGCCTTGTCTGGACAGCAGTTCTGACACAGGTCAGCTGAAAAGTCTGGGGTTTTTTGTTGAATGTTAGCTCTTTTAAAGTATTTTAGCAGGAGCAAGGGCTGCATCAGTCATCAGATATTTCTCTGTTGCTCAGTGTTTTTACACAGAGCAAATGAAGCAGAAAGTTGCATGTGCAGAATTGGATGATAACTTAGGTTGAAGGCTGCTTCTTATCCCTAATTCAAAGCAGATGCACGTTGGAAATGAGATCCTGTCTCAAGCTTAGATGGGGTGGGTAGCCCAAGGCTTTGCCCCAGTATCCTCTAAGTATCCTTCACACCCTCATGGGGCAGAAGTTCCAGTGCTGAATTACTATTTATGAAAACTTTCCTAATCAGATCTGATGAGAATTTTCCTCACATGTGGAATGGGATCTTAGGATCTCATTCTTTTGCTCTGCACCTCCAAGGAGAGTCTGTTGCCTCTTCCTTCCAGGCTGACCTCAGATTCTCTCAGCCTGGACAGGCATCTCTCTCAGCCTTGTCCTTGTGTTCTGTGTGCTCCAGCTCTGTACCTTTGTGGTGACCATCTGCTCCAGGTTCAATGTTGGGAAGACAAAACCCAAAACCAGAAATGTTGTCACAGGGGTCCATTCTAGCTACTGCAGCCAGCATGGGCTTGGCCTTCTCTGCCTCAAGGGCACACTGCTGGCTTGTGTTCTGCTTCTTGTCCACTAGGTGTGATAGTGCAGTGACTGGTTCATGTTAATCACTCACTTCCATAATTATCAATTTATCAATCCTTGAGGAGGAGGGCAAACATATTGATTCACACTAGCCAATATGTTGGTGTATTTTGCAACAATTTACTTAAATGAACAAAGTGTAAACCTTAATTGCATTTTGTTTTAACATTTACTCAGAGGATATTTTTTAAAAACATCCCTGAAATGTAAAACAGCTCTTTCTGGTTCTAAATATGTTGTGACCCTAAATGTATGATGAAGTTAGGCTTTTCTGTGACTGAGATGATGTACTTAGAACGTGTACTGTGTCATCTGTTACTTTCCCTTAGTGAAGCAGCCCATGCATCACTAATAAAAAAGACTTCTCTGTGCTTAGTTAAGTTATAGTTGCTTCTGTAGGTGGTACTAGAAGCACAAGACTGACTTCTGCCTATAGTGTGGGCACACTGCTTGGGTGTGTTTCTTATTCAGTCTTGCAGACTCTTCTTTGTTTAGGAGACAAGCTTGAGAAGAATAAAAACTTGTTTAAACTCTTGTCTTTATTTCAGCTTACTTTAGTTTGAAGACCAGAACCTGTTCATAGTGACAGTAATTAACTTAGGTTTTTACTAAACTAAAGAAGTCAATGCCTTCAGATCTGATAAGCCTGTTGTAAGACTCTGGGCTAATTACACAGTTGCTTAGCAGCAAAATGTAGCAAAATAGCCAGAAATTCAGTTTTAAGAGTCAGTCCTTACCACATAGCAGCCCTATAACAAACGTGGATGTTTTTAAGAGTCGTGTGTTGATGCTAGTATTTCTGGCTTGGCCCTTATGGGTGATCTTAAACTTGGAATTAATTTTGAGGCTGTCTTCATGTGGATGAATTGTGGGTCAGTTGCTTTGTGGTCTTTGTGCTGAACCTTGCTGTTCAAACAGATGGGGATGCTTACTATTGACTCAGTGGAGGCCAAAAGTTTGGCACTGTAGGTGAAGGCAGAACATCACAGCTTCTAAATACTCTTGTTTTGTTCACAGCAAACTGAGCACCATCAATGATGAATATATAAGGAACAGGGAAGAGTATGAAGAGGCGCAGGATGCAATTGTTAAGGAAATCATTAACATTGCTTCAGGTGAATCCACCACTGTTGATGTGTGTCACAGTCTGGAGTGCTGGGAGGACTTGCTGTTTCTGTGAGGGTCATTTACAGACACAAACTGTAATATTGCCCAAAGAATTAGTGTGGCAAGTGAGGTGTGGCTTTCAGACAGCTGTTGAAAGTTTGAAATATGAGTTGTCTTCTGTTGCCAGACCCTTTCCTGGCATTGCTGCAGATGTCCAGTGATGAGGCGTGTGCAGATGTTAATCCCATAATAGGAACAAAAGTAAGGCCATAAAGGCCACATGTATCCTCCACCTACCTCCGTGACTCTGGGCATCTTCACCCAAACAGCAGAAGAGGTGAAGGACAACAGAGGATTGAAGGAGTGGGACTTGAAATCTAAGAACATTGATATGCAATATAAGATCAAGTCAGTCATTGCTTATATGGCAATAAAAATTCTTGGTTTCCTAATGTAATTTCCATGTATTTTGGAATATTATTTCCATATATTTTGCTCCGAGATTGCCTACTTGCTGGGCATTCTTTGCTATCCTTCACCAAAAGCAGAAGAGACACTGGGGAATTTGGGTTGTAGACTCCAGTCCCTCATCCCTTTCACTGAAGGAAACCAAACACCAAAACTTAAAAAGCTGGTACTGGTGATGCTGGGCCATCTAGCCTGGTGTCACAGGCACTGTATCTGACAGACCTCTCCCTCACATCATTCACACAAACACAGATGGCTGCTATGTCTGAGCTGTCTGTGCTGTGTCTCTGGTGTCTTTGCTTGCATGAGCATCAGAATGCAGTGTATTATTCAGGAAGGAAACTTACTGGATTTCCAGATGAGGGAAAATAATCAACATGGCCTCACCTCCTCCTTTTCTTGGTCTGTAGAAGTCGCCTTGGTATTAAAGGCATGGAAATTTTAGGATTGTGTCCTAGGCTCTCCCAGGTGCCTTTCATCTTGAAGAAAATTGTTACTGCAAATGAATTAACTTGATGGGCTCAGTATAGGCTTCAGGGTACCTTCTCAGCAAGGGCAGAAGAATAGCTAATGGCATTGAATTGGTGTCTCCTCAATGCAAACCAGGTTATGCAGAGCCCATACAGACGATGAACGATGTGATAGCTCAGCTGGATGCCATCGTCAGCTTTGCCCACGTGTCCAACGGAGCCCCAGTGCCCTACGTCCGGCCCATTGTTCTGGAGAAGGGACAAGGCAGGATTGTGCTGAAAGGTGCCAGGCACCCCTGCATCGAAGTGCAGGATGAGGTGGCTTTCATCCCCAATGACATTACATTTGAGAAGGGCAAGCAGATGTTCCACATTATTACTGGTAAATATTTCTGTGCTCTTTTTTGTTTGTTATTTACTTTGTAAATGTCTCGAGTATTTCCAATAATGATGTCTTTTTAAAAGGAAAAAACAAACCAGCAACAAGCAAAGCAAATCAGCAACCTAGTAAAATTCTGTCAAAACAATTTCTCTCATCAAGGGCGAGCAGCTACTGAGTTACTTATCTTTCTGCATGGGGAATAAGATTTAGCTCTGGAAAAGAAGGGAGGGTATTTGTAAACTATTATTTATTGCTATTATTGGTTAAATATTTTTTAAAAGTGTCCATAACGTTCACGTGAAATGTTACCTTTGACTGTGGATATTGTACATGCAGGTATATTTCTCATCATCCAAAATAGTAGTAATGGAATTGGTTATTGTGATTTTAGTTGTAGTGCACTGTTTGGAGAAGGTGATCACTAATTTACAAAGAGTCATTTGTGAAGAGAAGAGAGGCTACTGGGACAGTAGAAAATTAAAAATAAGTCCTTCCTTAAAGTAAGCCCCTAGTGAATGTAACTCCACAAGCCAGGCAGCCTCAGGAGCTGGAAAGCCTGGCCCTGCTAAAGTGATTTGGAAAATTCCATTAGGCATCAACTGTACTGCACCCACATTTTTGTAGGCAAGATTTTAAGCAGCCTCTTTGTTAGTGTTTTCTTTGTGAAGTATTAAAGTTGATTTTAAATGCAAAACATGATTCAATGACTGTACTATTTTTTTACCCTTTTCTCTGGTGTAATTAAGATAATTTTACTACACGCGAAAACATTTTTAGTGTTTATAGATTTAATTGAATCTTAATTTCCATCCTTAAGATGTCCTTAACATACGTTCTGAGTAGCAAAGATCTGAAATTAGAGAATGATTAATGAGCACTTCTAACATAATCAAAAAGAAAAACTGAAAATCTGAATAAATGCATGGTAACACACTTCTTTTTCTGGTTAGCAAAAGCATAAAATTGGTTTTAATGATCAGTTTTCTGGATAATACTCCTCATTTCATTTATACTTCAGTTACAATTAACTACTTAATATCTGGGTTTGCTGATCCTGAGTCACCCATTAGCTTATACCCAGTCTGTAACTAAGCTGTTTCATTTTTACAGAGAAATTTTAATAGTTGTTTGAGGTGAAAACAAATGACTACAATTCTTAAGCAGAAATAAATACTGATGATTTTTAATTTAAAACTTACAAGTTTTAGGTATGAAGGCATGTTTTAGATGACTGCTTATACTTTTGAAAAGTCCCAAAAGTTACGAAGGCCCCTAATGTTCTGCGATCAGCTTTATTTTGAGAAAAGAGCATTCAGTAAGACAAACAAGGAAGCTTTGTTAACCCTGGAGCCACTTGTTGCACCTGTTAGACAAGTTTGCTGCTCTTTTCTAGCAAGAGAGTAACAAATTTAAACCCTCTTTGTTTTAATTTAGAGCCTGTTCTCCTTTAAAAGAACTGTTGAATTGTAAAAAGATGATGGGTTTTGTAATTAATTTTTGGAAAATTTCTTCTTTAGGCCCTAACATGGGGGGGAAATCAACATACATCCGGCAGACAGGGGTGATTGTTCTCATGGCCCAAATTGGGTGTTTTGTGCCGTGTGAGTCTGCAGAAATAACCATTGTGGATTGCATCCTGGCTCGGGTGGGAGCAGGAGACAGCCAGCTGAAAGGAGTGTCTACTTTCATGGCTGAAATGCTCGAAACTGCTTCAATCCTTAGGCAAGTCTTGTGCTTTTGTTTGATTGTGTTCTAGGGGTTGATGGGAAAGGAGGCGTTCTAAGAGAGATGCATTTGAGATTTTTCTTTTGTGGAGAATCTTAGTGGAGAATCTCAAATTCTTTTTAGCTGGTATGTAAGTTCTTGAAGTAGTCTTCTGTTTGTTCCAGTGGTCAAGACAGAGTTGCTACCAAGAGGCCTAAGTCTAAGTGGGACAAACAACCTGATTTGTAGTGAGCTGTGGGATGCTGTGTCCGCACTATATTTGTAACTAAGAAGGGTCTTCTGCCTCTTCATGCTCTGCATCCACAGCATAACTTTTGATACTCCAATATCCAGAGTTCATGCTGCTACCAAACGGTAACCAATGCTCTTGTGCTTTTAGGACAGCAACTGAAAACTCCCTGATAATCATTGATGAGTTGGGAAGAGGAACTTCTACCTACGATGGCTTTGGCTTAGCGTGGGCCATCTCAGAATACATTGCCACCAAAATCTGTGGGTTTGCCATGTTTGCTACACACTTCCATGAGCTCACAGCTCTTGCTGACCAAGTGCCAACTGTAAATAACCTCCATGTCACTGCCCTGACCAGCGATGACACACTGACGATGCTTTATCGTGTCAAGGAGGGTAAGACCGTGTCTCAACTTCAGGTTACCCTGAGAGAGAAAAATCTTAATAGAAAAAAAAATCCCCCCCCCCATCCATGTCATACTCCAGGCTTGGGCTTTATAATATGTATATTCTTCTCTGTCCATAGACAGTGTGTGTGACGAGCTCTGTCCATGTGTGAACACAGTAGATGATGATGTTGATGATTATTTCTTAAGCTTTTTAGCCTATTTCTGCCACTCAAGTTGATGTTTTTGAATTGCTCCCTTTTTCTTTTTTAAAGACAGACAGAAGGGTTCTAGAAGGTTATATTGTGTTTTCCTAAAATAGCCATTTTGACTTGCTGATGGAAGAGACATTTCTTAAACTGTTCTTTTAAAAGAAGTGATGGCACCTTTTATGTGCTGACAGTTTTTAATAATGTCTATTTCATTGAAATAAGACTTAGTCTTACATTGCCCAATTTATAGAGTAGTTTGATGTAGGAAAAATCGTAGGGGTAATTTTTAGCAAATTGCATCATAGTGAAACAACAACTAGCCTGTTTTGTTAGTATAAGATCAGTTAGATGTATTTAATGAAAGTCTTTCAGCAGATCCAGTTATTCCTTTCGGTATTAAATTAAACAGTTTTTAATTAGGCATAGATTTCATCTATTCCTCCTGCTTCTCTATATCCCCCACCATTTGTTTTTGCTCCCTTCAGCAGGAGTCTGTGTTTATTGCTAAATAAAGCAGAGCTGTAACTGTGGCTTGCAAGGTGTGCCCATTTATGGCATTCCAATTTAGTTGTGAACTCTACAGTGATTTTGGATTTTTCTCACTAGAGCATTTCAGTCCAGTTGGCAACCTCTGGGCTGAGATTTTGATTTAAAATGTGGGCAGAGTACTCATTCTTGCTCTGTGTACTTCTTAATTTTCCTCTTCTGAGTTCCACAACGAAGGAATGAGTTAGATAACACTCATATGGCTAGAACAGGGTTACTGGTAGAACACTCTGGCTGTCCTGGATCTGATACCTTGCTGGTTTTATTCCTATGACATTACTAATTGACTATTTTTTACTCATTTCTTCGAGTTTTAAATCCATGAAATTACTTCATTTCTTGCCCTTAGATTACGTGTATGACCACTTCTAATTTTGTGTTCCACTCTGGCTATAATCTTGCAGTTAGGTTTTGGGTACTTTTCTCTAAAACTTGGGAGGCTACTTGGAGCAAGGGGAATCACAGCAGGAGCAGAACTGTTGCTCTCTTCTGGCTTTGCTGAGAATCTACTCAAAGCTGGGTGGATTAGCTCTGTCTGCCACAGCCCTGTACCTTTAATCTCTGTGTCCTTGTCCTTTGGGATCTTCATTTCTTAGAAATGGGTTCTGTGGGTACACTTTCCTAGGGAATGCCCAGTTTTTGCTTGACTGTTATTCCAAATTGCTGTGGTCCTGGTTCCCAGCCAGTCCCAGTGGAGCAGGAGGTGTCTGTGGTTCTTTCCTAGTTTGCTGTTTCCCATCTTCTCCAGTACATGTTGAGCTCCTTCCACAAAGTGAAGGTTCATAGCTCTCTGAATGCGTTGCTCGAATTGGTGCTTAAAAGGTGATTTAGTGTGGTGTTGGAACTGAAGAAAAACACTTATAAAGTGCTGCAAGTGTACATGGAAACCAAGTGGTTTTGGTGCAGCAATAGATGGTGATGTACAGAATCTGCAAACAAGCCATCTTTAGGTGCCTTATTTTGAGCATGTTGGTTGAGGAGGGAATCAATACACGCTATATCAAAACCTTCTACCTTCTACATCCTTTGGAACAGCAGCTCATACAATAAAACCCCCTAATATTCCCCAGACAGTTGGGTGAGTTCTCTTTCTTCAACCCACTCCTTTTGTTTTTGAAACCGGCATTAGTTCAGCCATTCTGGTCCTGATAAAAACTGTAGAAGCCCAGTTTCCTATTTTTAATTCAGTCAGTTTTACCATTTTTAGTCATAACATCTTTTTTTGTACCTGCAATGTCTTTTCCTTCCATCCGTTTTCTTGGAAGTGCTATTGAGCATTCAGACACTATATTTTTTATTTGTCTACTTAAACCTCTGTCAGAGGACATACAACACTATGAAATCTTCATCTTTAAATGCCTGGTCTCCAATCAGATGTGTCTTTCACCTAAGTTCTTGCATTTAGTGTTGTGCTCTTTCCCTTTCGGAATTGTTGTATTGCTCCATCAAGGACGTGCTGTAGGCAGCTTGGATACAGCTGTGTTTTGAAACAAATAATGGATTTGATGTCATTTGAAATGTATAACTAAACCTGAAAAGCATGACAAGGAACTTTTTTACAGTGTTTTCAACCATGTCTACATGCTTCAAGAGTGATAAAATCACCAAAAGAGGAGACACATGAAGTACTATTCTCCAGGCCCCTGCTCAGGATTCTGAGCTGAGAACTGAGTTAGCTCTGGGTCTGGGGAGGTGTGTCTTTTTAATACAAAATCAAGACTTAATTTCTGCTTAAATGTGTTAATTTCCTTTAAGAAACCTGAGAGATTGCAGGGTTAATAAAACAGAAAAAGTCTAAATGCTAAGTTTTCCTTCACCTATTCTTTGGTTACCTGGTATTTGATAGATTATTAGTTAAAAAAAACAACTGTCATTTTGCAAGTGTAATTAATTTATTCTTAACTCCTTGCTGGAGACCAGAATTAAAACAATGTAGTAATATCTGTGGGAGAACAAATGGAATTATCATAATGTAAACAAATAAGAGTTGGTAGATTTTATCAGAGGGCTTTTGATACTGAAGTGAAAATTGTTTTATGTAACTGTGTATAATTTACATATTCTGAGCAATTATGAGGACTTTTCTCAAATACATTATAAACAGTGTATTAATTGAAGTAAGTGTGAAGTTACAGTTGAAAGATTTTGATATAATTAAAGATGACTCCTGGAGACTGATGAATTATGTTGTACAGATGCAAAGGAGGAGAGGGATGATTAAGAATACAACATTTTCAATATTTATCTATACACACACATATATGTATTTATATAGGTATAGAGTAAATATCAGAGATACCTATTCAAAGCATGCAAATTATTATATTCTACAGACTGTGCTGAAATACTTTAATAAAAATCATTGTTCAATTTCTTTCAAGTACTAGAGGGAAATTCTCTCTGCCTGAAGGATTTTCCATTTCTTCTTGAAGTACTTTGGAGCTCTGTAGTTACTGCTCTAATAGAGCTTAATTAAATAAGAGCATACTCTTTATTCTGTGTTACGGTTTTTAGTAGACTAGGTAGATCAGAAAGTGTTGAGGAGAACCAAACAATGTCACACACTTAATTCTTCTCAACAGAGAACTATTACAAGCATGTCCATATAATCTCTGTGAGAATTCTTAACTGTAGGGTTTTCTTCTCTGCATCCAGGTGTTTGTGACCAGAGTTTCGGAATACATGTAGCAGAGTTGGCGGCTTTCCCAAAACATGTGATAGAAAGTGCAAGAGAGAAAGCACTGGAGCTGGAGGAGTTTCAAAATATTGGCAAGTCCAAGGAATCTGAAGGAGAACCACCAGCCAAGAAATTATACAGAGAAAGAGAGGTTTGCTATCAGAAATAATTTTTTAAATTTGAATTTTGAAGCAGAATCGTTTAAGGATTCAGATTCCCCCAAAGTTGGAGGATAATTACCTGTAATGTATTTTTCCGTAACAAAATGCCTTGGCTACGGTGTTCATGAGCAGTTGAAGAGCTGTTCAGGGGTAGTGGGCTTGATTTAGATTAATTTCAAGGTAACATAGGCAAGAATTTTATCTAAAAATGTAGATTTAAGATACAGCTTTTGTTACCATTGTGTAGAATATTCTTGCTCTGCAGTTGGATCACGCCTGGATTTGCTCCCCCTTATTCGAATGTTCATTGGTGCCGAGTTCTTAGAGCCCAGTGTGATCAGAGCTGTTCACACCAGAATACTGGTGTGAATACTCAGCCGTCTCCTTTGTGCCCTTCCATATCCCATCAGAACTGTCACTTCTCAGAAGCCGATCGTGTCGAGGAATGTGGCAGTCAGTACCTGGAATGTCTGATTTACAGGTGTCACAAAGCGAGTGTCTTTAAAGAAGTTTCTGTAGCAGGTCATGTAAAGGAAAACAAAGGCTGCAGGAAGCTTTTACAGAATATCCTGTGTAGTCTTGTTGCTGGATTAAGAGTCCTGACAGTGGTATCCGTGACAGCCTCCTGGGAAATCCACATGCTGCTGCTTTGTGGCCTACATTGGTTCTTGTCGGTGGCTGGGTCCTCCTTGCTGTGTGCACACAAACCTGCTTCCAGAGCTTAGTTCTGTGTCCCAGAAGTCACCCCCAAACTCCACAGCCTTGTACCACATTTATCTCCTTCTGGCAACTTCAGTACTACTCCAGTGTATGGAAGCCTTGAAAGTATTAGTCCACATCCAAAACACTTCTTACATTTAAAAAGCCTTTACTCTAGACAGAGGCTGTTACCTGTTACGTCATTTTCAGTTTCAGAGGTCAACTGTATTTGTTGTTCCTGGCTCAGTAAGTGGATATGATGCTTTAGATGAACAATCTCTGGTTTGTTTTGCTTTTTACTGCCAGAAGGCTTCCCCTCCAGCTACCTCAGTTGCTCCACTATTACCTTTCCTTTGTCAGGTATCATGGTGAAGGAATTTTTAGATTAGTTGGAGCTGGCTGCATGGTTCTAAGTTGGTGTAAATTAAATTGACATAGCAAACACTTGTGACAAATACAGCACCATGTTTTGTTCTTGGGTGTTTCAGCAATACATGATATTCCATAAACCCTCTAGGCAGTAGAATGGTAGAGCTTTAGATGTCTCACCCAGAGAGTTTGTCTGCCTTGTAGAGGGAGAAGAGTGCTATTACTTTCTTGGAAACTTCTGCACTGAAAACTTCTGCATCAGTCTTAAATGATAAAAGGAAAACTAAGTAAACTTTTCAGTAGAATTCTACAATGCAGAGGACTAGAGAAACTTTTGCATTCTGGAGCAATTGTTTCCAATACAGGGATTCTGAATACCATTCTTGTAATGTTTGTTCTTGTTATTCAAGTCAGATTGTTTAGAAGTTCCACTTTGCCTGTTTGTGTAAAAGCATATGCATAAAGCTTAATTATCATCTGTTCTCCTTGGTGACGGCCACTCTGCAGTTGCCTGGTTACAATTTGTCCTTTCCTTTTGCATATTGAAACAGTGCTTTTGATTGACAGTCCCTTCTAGTTTGGGTAATAGGACCATTCTGGTGCTGTTATTGCTGGAAGTCCTCACCTCATGTGGCTGCACACTGGAATTAAATATGGAACACTTACAGGAGATCACAATGTTAAATACTGTATTTATGCTGATCAACTAGTGCTTTTTGCCCATGCGTTGAAAAAGAACTTCTGGTACCAGCATAAGTGGTTTGTTCTGGTGTTCAGAACTTGATAGCAAGGACAAGACAAAAATAACCATGATTTTTGCCTGCACTGAGTTTCTGCTGATGAACAATACTTTGTATCTATAGGGAATTTGGAAAATTCCTGCTTGCAATCTAAACATCTTTTCTGTTTTCTTTTCCTTCTCTCCATTTCAGGAAGGTGAAAAGATAATTCAGGATTTTCTTTGTCAAGTGAAAGCATTGCCCCTGACAGATATGTCAGAAGAAGACATCAAAGTCAAGTTGAAACAGCTGAGAAATGATGTGCTGGCAAAGAACAACAGTTTTGTGAATGAAATAATTTCTCGAACGAAAGTTACGTCATGAAATGTGCGAGAACAGGATAGAGCTCTTGAAGCATTTTTTGTATTGAAGGAACTATAATTTTCTTGTCTTGTAGCTTTTATACTTTATGATACTTGTACTGATGTATGTAGGCATTTTTTCTTGGATTGTAATTATTTTGTAAAAAATTCTGAGCACATTATGTGCCAGATTCCTGCTTTAGTTGGGATCATTTTTTCCTTTTAGAAGTTTGCAATAAAATGGTTTTTCATATTGAGAGTTACTGACTGCACAAACAAAATGTGTAATACTTTACCAGAAGCGTGCTAGAAAGTCTAACAGTTGAGGTGTCAAACAATTACCAGAGCCTTGGAAAGCAGCAGTGCGTACACAAAATCTTTGTCCTAGACCATGATTCTTTTTTGTGTGTTGCAGTTACATTAATTAATTCACTCAAAATTTAGTAATGCTAGGTTAGTGCTCCATTAGAAAAAAACCATCTAAGTGTGTCCAGGTAGCCAGGAAGGCAAGTGGCATCCTGGCCTGTATCATCCAGTGTGGCCAGCAGGACTAGGGCAGTGATTGTTCCCCTAGGCACTGGTGAGGCCACACCTCAAAACCTGTGTTCAGTTCTGTGCCTCTCACTGCAGGAAACACATTGAAGTGCAGGACAGACTCCAGAGAAGGGCAGTGGAGCTGGAGAAGGGTCTGGAGCACAAGTCTGAGGGGCAGCTGGAGGAGCTGGGGGTGTTCAGCCTGGACGACAGGAGGCTCAGGGGAGACCTTATCTGTGAAACTCCCTGGAAAGAGGATGTAGCCAGGTGGGGATTGCTCTCTTCTCCCAAGTAACAAGTGATGGGACAAGAAGAAACAGCCTCAAATTGCACCAGAGGAGTTTTAGATTTGGTATTAGGAAAAATTTCTTCATCAAAAAGGTTGTCAAACCGTGGAACAGGCCACCCCGAGAAGAGTCAGAATCACCACCCTGGAGGTAGTGACAGTGCACGTAGATGTGGCACTCAGGGACATGGGCCAGTGGTGGCCTTGGCAGTACTGGGTTAATGGTTGGACTCCATAATTTTTGGTCTTTTCCAAGCAGATGTTTCTGTGGTTTGTCAGAAGTTTTTTGCATGTGTACCTGCACAGGGCTCAGGAGGGGTGAGGTGGGTGAGTGGGAGGGATTTTTTTTGTTTGCTATGTGAATGGTAATGCTTGAGTCAAATATACTACAGACCTACTCTTCCTGCCTGAGTTGTGGCTTTGTAGTGTAAGCAGAGGCTGGGGTGAAGTTACATTTTAACTGGTACATCTGAGCTGGTCACGATTAGTGAAAGCTGTCTACAAAGTAAGAATACATTGATTTTTGTCTGATATGCTTCTCTCACTGAGACAGTTTGAAAGCATGCTGGTACAAGTTTATTTTCTCCGTGAAATTTAGCATTTTAAATTGTAACTGAAGAATACTACCTATATTTAAAACTGTCAGCGTTGAAAGACTAATGGGAAAAGGTGTTTGTCACAGGAGATGATAGAAATAAAATCATGCTGAAGATGTTAGGCAAGCTCTTGCTGTGCTCTGAGATTGCATCAGTGGATGTGTGGTGGGGACAACAGTGCTGCAGTTAAAGCTGTGCTGTAGCCCTGTGTCAGGGATTAATGTGTTGCAGTGGTCTGCATTCAAACATTTAAATAGTCGTAAAAGAGGTGTGATGTTCAATTTGCTGTTGGATAATGCTTGTACTTAGACCAGGACTGGGACATACTAGATCTGCTTAATAGAAGCACTAAAGGCTTGTTCGAGAGGCTGGGGTGCTGCATGACACCTTTCTGACCTTTAAATTAAAATGCATTCTGCTTACAAAGACAAATACAGATTGGCATTTACAAACAACATAGTTGATGCAGCGTCTGGAAAAGTGTGCGAATGAAAAAAATCTGTTGCATAAAGTAACAATGTATGTTTTTGCAATTTTGATTGTTTCAACCACCAAAGTATCCAAAAACGTTGGATGAAACTGCTTTAGGTATTCCCAGAATCGGGCAGTTCCTGTGAGACTGGAATGGCTGGTACTGACAGCCTCTTCCTGTGTATGCTGAGATCACTGGTGTGAGCAAAGATGCCCTTTGCTCAATGTTGTGTCAACGTAACCAAGAGAACAGGCATAAAACCATCAGAGGTCATCTCTTCCAGGAATTTCTCTATTTTCCCTCTGACCCTGTGTGCACTTTGTGTGTCTGCTTAGCCGAGGAGTTCCTCACTGAGCTGCCACCAGCAAGAGGGGCCACTTCTCTGCTTCTCTCAGTCCCTTTTGTTTATGTTCTTTGTGTCCACTCTTTCCTTTCTGGATGCAGTGCATCAGTTCTGTGTGTCTGCAGTGTGCTGAGGACAGGCTGCTTCTATTTTTATATTGCAGTTGGAGGCTGATAGAGGTGTGGCCAGATTTGCCTGTCTGAGGGTGAAGGGTGCTCATGTGTTAGGAGTGATGGATCAGCTTTGGGCAGCATCTTCTGTGTGCTTCAGAAAGGGTCTCGTGTATCTGCAGCAAAGAAGATTCAGTTATTCTCATGCCCTTCAGCACTCACAAGGAAGAAGGATGCAAGTTAACAAGATTTTGAAAATAGTCTTTTGAACTGTTTTTCTCTTCTACCCTACACTTCCCCCTCTCTCTGCTGCTGGATATAGGCAAGAGAAGATCAGGCAGGGTTAAGTCTCCATATGTCAGTGGTGCTTGCAAACTGGGTTACAGGTAGTGTGATTTCATGTGAGCAGGCGAGGTGGCTATTTTTGCTGGTTCCAATTTAGCTTTTTGTTCAGAAGTGTACCTATGGGGCAGGAGCAATTCCACAACTCCTCTGCTTATTACAGAGCTGTGCTAGGGATGCACAGATCATCAGTTTTAAAAGAAACTAAGGAGGCTGTTGAGAAGGGGTGAGGCCATGTACTGTTTCCCTTGAATAAAGATGCAGGGTTCTCTTTGCTCATTCACCTGAAAAAGCTTGGCACTGAATGCTGCAGGCAAGTGATCTTTTTGGTCTCTGCTGTTACTGTTCATCTAGAAGGCTCTTTATGAAGAAAACTGCATTAGATGGGATAAAACAAAAGAGGGGATGGGAGCAAACACTGAAGGAATCAATTTGCCTGGGATGATTTCACTGCCCTTTTAGTGATCAGGAGCCCCTGGTAGTCAGCGTGATGAGAAAGCACTGGGTTTACTTTTTGGGTTGTGGTCAGAGGCTCCAATTAGGGTTGGATGACTCCAGGGATCAAGCTCACAAATCCAGGGAATGCTGCCTGCCAGATCTCGACTTGTCTCTGCATGTTCCAGCTGTTCATTTCAAATAATAATGCACTCGCCAAGTGGCTCTGTATCTCCTTCCTCTGCTGTAGCTGAGGTGGTTCTGGAATCAGAAATGGCAGGAATGGGGCTGAGGTGAGTCCTTGCCCACTGGCACCTGCACTGACACTGCCTTGAGGAGACTCAATCCTTGGAGAGCTTCGGATCCCTGCTGGTGACAACTGGCCCGTTGGTGGCCTGGCTTTGCAGAGCATAACAACTTTGCATTAGCTCTTAGTGCATGGAGCTGTTCTGGGCTGACAACCACCCTGTAAGTGACTGGGAGTGCTCGTAGTCTAACTTTTCCAGATACAGGGAAGCCTGGGGGAGAGCTCATTGCTGAGGGCTGGGGTTGTGTGAGCAGTTTCAGCCGGTTTGGTGTGAGATTACGATGATGGTTACAGCTCTTTTCATGGCATTAATTTAATGAGTTTTCGAACACCCACCCGCTACACAAGATGAGAAATTGCTCTGGCTATGAAGCAGTGAGACAATAGGTCTTGCTATTCTGCAGTGGGGCAGATTTATTTGAAAAATCAAGGGAGAGCAGTTACTGCTCTGCATTTGAAGTAGTGTAAGGTCATGAATTGAATGCTTTGCCTCTTGCTGACCTGGGAAGAAGGAAAAGAAGCCACCTCAGGATCCTGAAGCCTTAAAATACAGGGGAAAGGTGCTGTCATCTTTCTCAGATGGCTGCAACTCTTGCAGGTATAACTTGGCTCTTGACACTGCTGAAAAAGCCTTGTTAGCAGTTGTCTCTCAGATATTCCTGTTCCTTTCCCAGCCTTGCAGCTGCCTTTCCCAGCCTGTTGCCTTTCCTCTCGCTATTCCTGCCAAGCTCCTGCACTGTTCCTGTACACAGGAGAGCACCTTGCAGTGCTTCTTTTATGTACTTGGGTCTCTCTCAGCTGCCAGCAGAGCTTTTTATTTGCTTGGGGTGGGACAGGCGTAGATACATCCCTGCACATGCTGCTTTGCCAGTCAGATTGAGAGGGACCAACCTCTGCTGTTAAAGAGGGAAGTGACAATTTCTGATGATTTTTAGTGGCAGCTGGGACTTACCCTCCTGACTCGGCGTCCCCTGTCATCTGACCCAGCAGCAGTGCCTGCAGCTGAGGGAAACAATTGTGTAAAGCAGATGACAGGTTGTGTTTGCTCCTCCAGCTGCAGTGAGTAGTGCTTTCCTAGAGGTGAGAAAATGTGTTTGCTTTTTTGCCTGTGTGGAAGAAAGGTGCCTTGGCACCTGGTTTGAGCTGCTGCATTTCTGTGGCAGTTTCCTTAAGGATGCAATCGTTCTGTCGTTGTGGGGACGGTTGGAAAACTCAAAACAGCTGTACTAAACGACGAGAGCAAAGGGAAAAGCTGAGAATAAATAACCTGTGCTTATGAGAACATTTCCCCTGCTGATCCACCCATCCTGCTGCATGCTGCAAAGTCCTTGCTTGTCAGGGCGATGCGCTCACAAGGGGGTGGCTTCAATATGCTCTTCTTTCTCCAAAAATTAGTCAGCTGTTCCTCTGTGAGTTGCTGTGGACTGTGGCAACAGGCCCAGCTGCCGTGGCAAAGAGCAGACCTGCACAGGGAGGGCTGCTGCACGTCACTCTGGCAGTCTGGTCCCATCTCCAACCTGCTGCTGGACCATGCTGTGGGGGAGGCAGAAAGCTGGGCAGCACTCCTAAAGTGTCTATGCCCGCCTGATGGTGCTGCTTTGTGCCCTAAGGAACATGAATTTTTTTCATACTGAGATCTTGAAATACCTTCTGTCCTGCCTCTTTCTTTTTGCGCACAAATCTTGAGGAAAACGTCCACCACTGTGGACTTCAGACCAGAGACTGTCAGTCTTTTCATCATGCCTGCTTGGTTTCTCTTGTGTGGCTGTTCCCAGATGCCTCTGACAGCGGGCAGTCCAAGCTTTTAAACCTCTCTGCACCCACCCGACCCCATCCAGAGCTGCCTGGGGACCGGCTCTCCCTGTGCAGGTGCAGCCAGAGTGGCACTGCAGGGAGAGGGAGAGAGCCAGCAAACCATGTCACATGCACCTCCTCCCCAGGGCCTGTGGTTCAACAAAAAACACTCTACAAAGGATCAGAAATGTAGCTGTCAGAATGTGGTCCCAAGCCTTGCAAGGAGTGACAGCATGTGTTACCATGGTGCAAGCCAGCGGGCTTTAGGTGACTGGGGAAATGCCGTTCAGAAGCAATTCCCGTCTGCCTGGATATTTGCAGTAATTCTTCCTCGTCTCTTTCTGCTGGAGGTCGTTGCTGACCTGAGTATCCCTTTCTTGGTTTAGAGGGTCTCAACATAATGGCAAGTAGTTTCCTTATGCTTTCATGTGCTAATGAAGAAGGTAAGAATAAAAAACAAGCTTCATATCAATGTTCAACACCCAAATTACCAGCAAGATGATTTTGATGCTCATTTTAGCGCAGATGCTCTGGCTGCAGTCTTTTTTTTTTTCCTTGACCTGGGAGGGCAGCATAGGAGTTTTGGTTTCTGTACCTAGTGACTCTTTTCACCTTGGGCAGTAATAGATTTTTCAAGCTCACACTCCCTTTCCGCTTGCAGGAAGTCATCTTTCATTTCTTCATTCTGCTGTGGCATTTATCATTCAGTTCAGGGACACTGGGATGCACTGTAGCAATTCACTTGCACCTTGGTGGCAGTCAATGACATTGAAAGGTAAAAAAAAGAAGCCTGCTTACTTTGTGCCTGCTGTATAAAAGGATGTGTATTATAGTGATTTGTGGGCAGGAAATCAGGGGGGTGCATAGAGCTCTGTGAGATGCTCCCTATCTCTGTGAATGTACATCCCCAGGGAAACTCATGTAGGCCCCAGGGTTAAAAAACTGCACTTCTCCATGCTGGCACAAAAGCCTGAGATGACAAGAGTGACTGCACCAGCTGGGAGCAGCCCCTGGGGTAGCTCTGATAGTGCAGAGTCCACGGCGTGGTCTCCTTTGGTCCAGTTTGGGGGCACCCTGGTTGCTGTAGGAGCCCTGGCCCCCAGCACAGGCTGGCCTTTCTCCGGAATGTTCTGGAATGTGCTGTTTCAGCACTCATTTGACCACTGCCATTTTGCTCTAGTTATTGCCTTTAACTTAAAGGAAGTGGTCTGAGACCAAAACTACCTGTTTGAGGTTGCCCCAGAAAACGAGCAGCACTTCCTAAGCAGGCAGTGGCCCACCAGCACTATGAAACACTGGCATGGCTGCGTGGCTTGCTTAAAATATTTGATGTTCTGAGGGGGAAGCTCCTGTGGGACCCCAGCTTGGACCTGGACCTGCCCTTGCAGTGCAGTGACACAGCCCTGGAGCAGAGCTAACCTGCTCCAGCAGACCTGAGTCATATTCCTGGTCATCTGAGGTACAATTTCCCCTACAGTAGCATTTTAATGGCTCCCCTTTTTTTTGTTGTTGTTTGGTTGGTTTTTGTTTTGTTTGTTGTGGTGGTGGTGGTGGTGATGTGTGTTTGTTGTTGTTTTGTTTTGTTTTTTGACTCTGGGAAGGAAATCAATTCCTGAAAGGGAAACCGTGCAGAAGCCCCTCTTTCTGTGCTGCTGTGGCTGGATTTCAAGCATGAAGTAGTATGATACAGCACTGATTATGAGAAAACTGCAATGCTGTTTATCTTGTGTAGAGAGACACAGGATTAACTCTGTAATCTGTCTTGTAAGAGATGTGCTCATTCAGTGTGAATCAGAGGAGCTGCATGAAGTAAATCCTTTTTTTTACCCTGAGATTAGACTGGCTGTTGTTGATTTGGCCCACGAATCCACACTAATGCTGTTGTGCTCTCTGTAGTTCTCAATGATTTAATTTCTCTCTAGAGTGTGGTTTCTAGATAAAAGTGTAATTTTCTTACTGGAAAACTTCGAAAGCTGATGCGTATCTTACCCACTAGTATTACAAAGTTTGGTTTTACTGTTTTTTTTAAGAATGAAAACTGATCTCCATCAGTGACTAGATGCTTATTTATCCTCTGCACATGAGAGGAAATCAAACCATCCAAGGCTTTGCTGCACCTCTCATGCATCCTGAGGCATGCACTTAGGATTTTTCTTTTCCTGTTACCCTTATCAAAGGATATTGTGCAAGGCATCAGGCTGCTTGAAGGTGTTTCATGTGAACAAGGAGTTTTTTGGGGGAGTATGGTAACCAGTGCAGTAATCTGATATTTGCAGATAATGCCTGAAAACTTGCTCTTTGACCCTTCCAGGACACAGTAGCATGGGAGAGATCCCTGGAGTGAAATCCTGAGCTGCTGTGCCTGCTTTGAGCCAGTCCCTTTTTGAGGGATGCCCAAGTAGGATCTTCATCCAAATGGGGAATTTTAGTCTAGAAAATAGATTGCCTGCCTGCTGTCTAAAGACCAGATGCATTGCAATAATGCATTTCACAGGGAGCTCAAACAAACCTCCATAACCATCAGTCAGGAGGGTTTTGGAAAACCTTCCCATGGCTGTAATGGTGAAGTGCCTCGTACACCTTTAGGATGGTGTTGGACACCTTCGGTTGCTGAAGGAGGGATGCTCTTCTCTGCCTCTCCTGCAGTTTAGTGTATCCCCAAACACAGCCCTGCTTTGCACTGTAGCCAGCACAGTGTAAATGCTGAATGTAAATTCCTCTGGTTTTAGTGCTGTGGAATTGGATAGACAAACAGGGAGGAGGGGAGGAGCCCAGCCATGAGGAGCATGTGCTTAAACTGAATTGGTACAAAGGAAGAATCACAGGGTTTTCACTTCATGTACCACAAAATCAAGGCTGCTTGATTTTGCTGTTATGTGAGTCAGTGACAAAATTTGACCAATTTGAATAGAGTAGGACGAGGTCACCATGAGTCTTTGTGTGATGTTTCAATTCTCACTTCCTTGGGTAGTGAAAACAGGTCCTGAGCCCTTTGAAACTGAATGGATTGTATACACTGGAGGAGTGGTGGTGGGGCAGGTGGGAGAGGCTGTAATTTTTGGGTGCCCTTCACATGCTGCTCTAAAAAAGCCACACAAACCGAAAAAAGCTGTTTGCACTCCAAAAATAGTCCTATTTCTTTAAAAAAAAAATTGTATACACTGGCAAAGTCTTTCAATTCCAGCTGAGGAGGAAAGTGGCTGCAGAGATTGATGCTCCTGGATGTGTGCAGGCAGGACAGCTCCAGGACTTGGATGGCAGAAAGCTTGAAGCCACCAGGTTGTCTTGTGCCTGCTGACAATTCACCTTTCTAGAAATGCTTTTTCCCACTGTTCTACGCCCTCTGTCAGGCCATGTTAAAAACATCCATGAGAGCAGACAAGCTGTGATGAGTAGGGTGTGAGTCTCTATGTCAGAGTGTGAGCTGTGGAAAAACCCTGGCTGGGCTCTGCTTGTAGCAGTTTCGAAGAGACCAGCTAGAAACCACCCTAACAGAAATAAGTTCTCAACTTCAATGTACCCTGAAAGCCAGCAGTTCCTGTCTTAAAATGGATTAAGTGGCCAAAAATGGTTGCTGGAAAAACTGTATAGAAAGATGTTGGTCTTTATCCAGTTCAGAGCGGAAAAGCACATGGACAGGGATCCTCACTGATGTCCTGAAAGGAGACAGGCTCATGCTTCCCCCCTGAAGCAGGACCCTAAGTAAAACCACTTGGGTGTCACCCTCACCTCCCCACTCAGCCCCTCTCTGGGGAGAGCAGCATTTATTCTAACCCATATTTTTAGTGGCTTGCAAGTCTATAGCCTGTCCAGATAGAAATGTCCATTGATAATATATTGGGTTTTGAATGACTGCATTTATTCAGCAGTGGGGAAGAAAATGCATGTGGAGACCTGTCACTTCTCTGCCCTGGAGTGTCTCTACAGCCTGTGGCATTTAATCAGAGCAGAGAAAACCTCTGCAATTTGAGCTGAACACCACACCACTCACAAGGCAAATATTGCCTACTCAGAGCTCTCCTCATGGTCTCAACATCCGCCTTGCAGGTGCTTTAATGCTGCCCACAACAAATTTCCTGCCTGCACAAGCGCTGAACCAAGCAGGAACGAGCTCTCTGAAGGATGATGCTCCCAGACTCCCAGAGCTCCCAGCATGGTGTATTAAACACTAATGGAGTACCAGAAAAATACTGGAGGGTGTAGGACTGATGCTAGTAACACCCAGCTGCAGTTTCTGGAGTTTTAAAACATTTTAGAGCAAAGATGACTGACAGTGCTGAATGATGCAGTGAATGCATCCCCTCCTGACTATAATGGGTGCTATTGGTGCTGACTTGAGCGTAACAAAATCATCTCTTGCCCTGAGAAACCTTCCCCTTGGCCCTGGGCATCCGTGGGTACCAGCAGTGTCTTGGAATGATTTTCTTTATCGGGGTTGTTTCTCTCCTGGCAGGTTGTGCAGATCCTCAATGTCAGCACCATGTTTTCATCAGATGTGGGAATGGTGCCACTGCTGAGCCAAAGGGCTGATGGGCAGAGAGGAAATGTGCCAGATAAACAGGATGAGAGGAAATGTTTAGATTGGGTATTAGGAAATGATTTTTCATGGGAAATGTTGTCAACTCTTGGAACAGGCTGCCCAGGGAAGTGGTGGAGTCGCCATCCTGGAGGTATTTAAAAGTGATGTAGATGTGGCACTCAGGGACATGGTTTAGTGGTGGACTTGGCAGTGCTGGGTTAATGATTGGACTCGGTGATCTTACAGGTCTTTCCCAACCTTAGTGATTCTGTAATTCTGTGATTCTCTGAAAGACCTCCTGTGAGCAGCAGTGAGTGTCACCCTGAACGCCAGGCTCCTGCCAACCCACCAGCCCTCTTCTCCTTCTGTTGGGCAAAGACAATTTCTTTAAAACCCTTTAATAAAATTATATTCTTTTAAAAAATGGCTTTTCAATCTCCTCTGCTGGAGTTGTTATGTATTGATTTGCTTGAAGGGCATCCAGGAGCACTTCTTTGGGCACCAGTGCCAAAACATCATCTGCTTGCAAATGGGATGGATGCTGGCTGTGCTCTGGATGCTGCCCCAGGCTGACAAGGGAGCTGAGTGTCACAGTGTCTGCACAACTCTTGCCATGCCTGGGGCCCTGTGGCACTGCAGCTGATGCAGGTGCCCCCAAGAGCTGCCTTGCCAGGGAGACCTGGGCACTGTGGGGGTATCCATGCCCCTGCTCAGAGTTCGGATCCTGAGGTGTGCTGCAGGTCCGACCAAAGTGAGAGGCAGGAAGGTGAGAAACGGCTAAAACACCCCAGCTGATGTGCTGAGACCCCCCATGATGTCCCCATCCCTCTCAGCTGTGCAGGAATAGCCCTGGGAGAAGGATCTGCTGAGATGGATGCTGGACAGCCCCCAAATGCAGCCCAAATTCCCCCAGAGCCACCCAGGTCTCCCCACATTTGGCTTTAGGGCTTTGGGGACCTGACCTGGTGCATGCTTGTGCACAGGGAGTTATCCCCCACCTGCACTGGCTGCTGCCTCTGCCTGGGGTAAGTTGTATTTTCTGCTGTGGAGATGCTCAGAGGGTGTATGAGCCCCCTCTGATGGTATGGGCTGGCTGTATCCACCTTCACCACCTCTGTGGAAAAGCAAGACCACCCGTGACATGAGGTCACGGATTTTGCACTGGTTATGTTTCCATTTGCTTTGGAAAATAAAATGATGTGATCTAGCAAGAAAGTGCTATGATATTTCTGAGGACTTTCCAGCAGAGCTTGTCTGTCGTTCCAGATTTCTCTGTAGTCTCTCCTCTTTTTAGGTGAAACAAATCAAAGAGAGTGAACAATCCCTCACAATAATTTTCACGTGCACTTTTGATGCAACTTTTTTACAGCATTGCAGTGTAGATCAAAATGCATTTAGGTTGGAACAGGATACCATAAAAAAATCTTTCTAAGGGTTAGCTCATTGACTTTCCAGTGCCTAGGTACAAAGCAAAAATAAGGTAATTTTTAGGATAACTTGAAAAATTGCTGAGAGATGCAGCTGTCTTTTCACTGGCAGTTTCAAAACCTAGAGCTATGCTTTTTTTAGACTACTTTGATAAATGGATGTTTTGTTACAACCCAACTGAGCTGAGCTGCTTTCTGAATCCTGCTTCCTAATTCTGAGACCTGCACGATGGGAGGATTTTTCCCCACCAGCTTTTTACGTGGCAACATCTGCTTTCAGCTCTTTCAATTGCTTTTAATAATAATACTCTCAGTCACCTGGTGTCCACTTTTAACAAATTTGTGTGCACAAGGGAGTTGGTCTGGTGAAAAATTCAGAAACTGCTGAATGCTCTGTGTTTCTATTGGAGCCAAGGTACTCAAGATTTATAGGGTCAGGAATCTGATTATCTTCCAGAGAAAAATGTGCTGCCTGCAACATTGGTCTGGGGCTCAAGGATTTGCTGTTAATTCCTGCACAGGTCTCCCAAGTCGTGGTGGACAAGTCCTTGACTCTCTGGTATCTTTCTATGTATAGACTCACAGAATCATTCAGGTTGGAAAAGACTCACGAGACCATCAACTAATGTATATGAATTGAGGATGCCAAAAATGTCTCATTCAGAGGCTTGTGGAGAAGCTTACAGCTGGTCACGAGATGCTTGGAAATCACCAGCGATAGAAGGGAGCCAAGATGAAGTATCTGATTCATCCACAGGCTTCTCATTATTGAAGAGGCTCTAAGGGGCTAGAAAAAAGGTAGTTGCACTTCAGATGGAAACAATGACTACAAAATTATTCTTGATGGTTCATTTTTTTCCTCTAAAGGGCTGTGGATACAGCTTGTAACTGCCTATAACCATTTTCAATATGAGGTAATTTCTGCTTTAATGATCTCGCAGATCTCAAGGATATGCTAGCATTTACCATCAACTATTAGATCTACACAGGAATATTTCACTTCTTCAGTACTAGCACCAACGATGCTCATGAGAGGTTGCTTAATTATACCCACATTTCCAAAGAGGAGAGATAAAAATAAATATTGGTACAAATCAACATGATTATACTGGTATGAATAATCTTGTCCATGTTGGCTTTTTTCCTTTCCCATTGCTAATGGGTTTTACCTGATCTGCAGAGATTTCAGGGATGAGTGTTTCTCGCCCTGCACAATTCAGATGAATTGGTTTGATTTTGCATTGCAAATGCAGGTGATGTAATGAGACATGGGCTGTTGCAGCTCCTGGCATGCACACGGCTCCGGCCAGGAGTGCAGAAGAATTCTGACCCTGTCTCACCAGGCAGGAGTGAGCTGGAGAGAGCCTGAAGCACATGGATAAAGCAGAGGTACTCCTTCATCTTACCCCAGAGGAGTCCTTCTGGTCTGGTCCCTCCATTGATTTCATTGCCTACTTTTCCATGTCATTAAGCTGCAGTAGTGTATTAGGCTGAATAGTTTTTTCTTCCACATCACAGGTCCAGCAGAAATCCTTTATTTGAAAGACATTCTCAAATTCCCATGTTTCCTACTAAAAGAGCAGAGACTTGGAGTCACTTGTCCCGTATAATATCCCCAAGAAGGGATAGGGATGGCTACTGGTCCACAGTTCAGCGAGGATGGAGGATTTATCTCTTTTGGGAGACAGAAGGTCTGAGGAAACAGCACAGAACTCGTCTGTCGGTATCCACGTGCCTCTAGTGCACAGGTCTGCCCTTGGTGTAATGCATGGCAGGAGACCAAACCATTCTGACAGCAGAGAGGTGCCTTTAGATGGCCACTCTTCACACAGCAAACCCAGGCACATCAGTTATGGCTGCACTGGATCCTCCCCACCAAGTATTTTGTTATTCCTTTCTCTGGCTCACCAGGAGCATGAGAAGGTCAGAATAGTGTCCTTGGCCAAGGGAGCCATACATGCAGTATTTTGCCAGCTGATTGACATTTAGGAGGTCATGGACATATGGACATAAAACTTTGCCCAACAGACATCCACCTGCAGCTGTTGGGGTGAGGGAAGGGGGCTCCTCCTAATTCTGCCAATATGCCCAAAGGGAAAGTGTCCCCAGTTGTTTGCCACTGCTCCAGGACCGGATCACTCAGGACCATCTCTCTGAGTGTCAACATGATGTGTGTGTTATAGGTGATCAGAAGTTTTCATCAGAAGATCTGTGACACTCAAACGTCAATAAATTCCAAAATAAAGTGTTTGGTCATAGCATTATAAACTTCCCACACGAACCATTTTGAATGACTGGAGGGTGACAATCTAAATATAAATGTAATTTCTTTTTTAAAACTGACTTCAGGCACATATATACAGCTTCAGTTGACTTTCAAGAGGAGTCTGTGGGAACATCTGACAGCAAAATTAAGTTATGTGTTTCTAGTGGGAGTTTGTTTCCTCCAAAAACAGCAATCGCCTTGATTCCTTGGCACTTAGATTTTTAAACCTGTAATCCTAGCAGGATATGAACTGTTTTTAATTAGCCCCAGTGACAGAACTTTGTCCTTTGAAGGAATCACTCGGGTCATGAAGGGGAACAAGGACATTTAGTGCAAATGCGAGGGTGTGATTAATATTTAGAGCTGGTGTGGTGAGCAGCTCGCCATGGGGGTTTTGGCACCGATTTCAGCAGGTCACAGGGCCACACACAGTTCCTGTATTAGTTTGGGAGAATAAAGCAGTGGGAAGGAAACAGAGGACACTCGGAAGCAGGCAGGGGAATAAATGGGGTAAGAGACCAATTAAAGCGGATAAAAGCAAAGAGAAAAATGGTGGGCATGGTGAGGGCTTTAACGACTTGTACAGCACATTTCAAGGGTATTTCAGGTGAAACCTTTTTTGGAACAATCATTCAAATAGCGTCATTTCCACCAAAATAGCTGGTGACATGACTAGGGTGAGGTGGATTTTAACCTTTATATAATCTTCCTGTATCAATGCAACAGTTGCACAAAATGTACTTTTTGGATGGGGTGCAGAGAGAATCGCAGAATCGGCTGGGTTGGTGATGACCTCTGGGATCATCCCGTCCAACCTTTGACCGAATATCACCATGTCAACATGGCCATGGCACTGAGTGCCATGTCCAGTTGTTTCTTGAACTCCTCCTGGAATGATGACTCCACCACCTCCCTGGGCAGCCCATTCCAGTGCCTGACAATCCCTTCCATGAAGAAATTCTTCCCGATGTCCAACATGAGCCTCCCCTGACACAACCTGAGGCTATGTCCTCTACTCCTGTTGCTGGTTGCCTGGGAGACAAGACCAACCACACCTGGCCATAACCTCCTTTCAGGGAGATGTAGAGAGTGATAAGATCACCCCTGAGCTTCCTCTTCTTCAGGCTGAACACCCCCAGCCCTCCCAGTCACTCCTCATGGAATTTACTCTCTAGACTCTTCACCAGCTTCGTTCTCTGGATTCACTCCAGCACCTTGAAGGTGTCAGTGTGTTTCTGGGTACGTGGGATCAGGTGCCCACTGGAGATGGAAGGACAATGAAATCCAGTCCCAGGAAAAACCAGCAGCAGTCATCTCAACCTGATGAAGCTTGCGGCTCGGTGTCTGGAACCATTGAAAACCCCAGTACATGATAAACCCCCAAATCTCAGTGCACAAGGTCTAACGAATCACCTGTAATTGCCTCATCCCTTAAACACCAGCCCCATGCAGGGCTCTGTCTGGCACATTCGCTTCTCTCGAAATTAGAGCTGGTGTGGTGAGCAGGGCCACGTCTTCTGCCATGTCTCAGTGAGCTGGGACAGGATGGGAGTGTCAGAAATGCACATGTGCCCACTGTGGGGGATGCTGGACAGGAGGGAAGCCAGTGTGGCACAGCAGTGACATGCCAGCAGGCAGCCTGGATAGTGAGCCAGTACTATGGCTATGGTATGAGCATGGGATAAAATCCCAGCAACACATTTGGGAACTCGAGGCAGCCCCATCATCCCAGTAATGTAAATATAAATGCAGCCTTTATGTGAGGGCCGGATCCTGCTGTAATAAACTGGATTAAGGGAAATTTTTACATTCCTGCCTCTGGAGAGAGTTTTGGGGGCCTGGAAACAGATGCACGTCATGGCTGGGTACTGGCAGCCCTGTATCCACTCACAGAGGGGTCACCAAGAGTCTGAGCAAGCCAACCCAGGCTTACCTGAGGGCAGCATGGATGAGCTTCCCACTAGCAGCAGAAACAAGGGAAATCATCTCCCATTGAACTTCCTGCCTTCTCCCACCTCGTGATATGCACCAACACTGGATGCTTTCACAGTGGCCTTCTGCCTACACCAGGACAAGACACTTGAGAGACCTCAGGAGCAGCTGTGGGAGCTGCTGGTGGTGCCGCTCATCCAGGTGAGTTTTCTCTTCCACCCATTTGCTTTGTTGCCTTCTGGGAGAGCAGAGCACAGTGAATTTTTTTTCCCCCATTAGAAAATTAGCTGAGGTAGATGTATTAGCTCCTTAGGGATGTATTTGCAAATCAGGAAGGCACTCAAACAGTAACATCAAAATACAGTGATGTAAAAAGGGTACTTATTAAAAACAAAAGAAGGTATTTTCTGTAATTATGAATATCTACCAGATTAGTAGGATTTTCCTACCACACCTTATGATGGAGAACTTTATGGCTGGAACCGTGAAGAATTTGAAAGTCTGAAAATCTTAACTTCTTTGAAGATAGGAGACTCTGAATAAATCCCAGGGGAATTGGACTCCCAGCATAGCAATTTTGGGGACACCCAACTGCAGGGGTTACTGCACTTTTACCGAGTGAGGCAAATTCAAGTTTGCCTGCAGAAAGCAGCTGCTGAGGAAAATATCCCCCAGAGACACTTACTGCACCTGGCAGAGAGAACTTCCGTGTTAGATGAGGCAGGATCTTTCCAAGGAGAGACCTGAGTACAGTGGAGCCAGAAATCGGAACCAGCTAAGGAGTCAGGTCCAGTATTTATTGCGATGGCAGCAAAGACATTCGAACAGAGCGACTTCCCAGGCTGGAACCCTGGCCATGTGCCTGGGAGCTCCTTATATTGGGGGGAGGAAAAAAGGGGAAGGGGCAAGAAGCCACCAAGCAGGGACAAGGGGGGCCGTGAATCAGGGATAGAAAGACACCTGGGAGATCCAATACAATTCAGGTAAAGGGGGGACTTCCTTTGCTTAATCCAATCATTCGACGCCCCTTTGAGGAATGTAACGGGGCAGGAAAAGAGACCCCGTGTATTGGGGGCAGGGGGCCAGTGATTGGCAAGGTGTAGGGGAAAGGGGGGATTAACATAAACCTGGGAGGGGATACCCATAGACACAGGATTCTAGGAGATATGCAGGAGTGAAGTGCACCGCAAGCCAAAAAATATTGGCTATTATAAATAAATAGCCAAAAAATTCCCTCTCTCCTTCACTGTTGGGCACAACATAATTTTTGGTGGCCCCAACTGTTCAACCCTTGTCCTTTCAGCCGGTAAATAAGTTGTGTGTGCTTTGGCAGGCAGGGGCTGTCTGAACCCTCGCGGGTTCTGTGTCTGCTGGACACTGCAGCAGCAGGTGCCATCCACAGCCTGTGCCCAGCACCAGCCCTTGCTGGGGCTTGTTTAATTTAGCTGAGGAGATGGGGAGAGCAATAGGGTTTTGCCTGGGTGTATAAACCAGACAGGTTTGCCTGCTGGGTCCATGTTATCTGACAAGATTAACAAGCCTCCACGTTTGGTGCAGTGACATTTCTCTGTTCGCAGTGTGATTGATCTTTTAAGTGCCTTTCTAGTCAATATCAAAATTCCCAAGATTTATCTTAATACCTTGGACAGATGGTTTCTATTGATTTGAATGGAAGTTGTGGAGAGGGGATATATCAGGAGTTCCTTGTCACTGTTTACAGAGCAAACAGGTTCCATCTGCTCTCTATTTTATTGCAAAGCAAAGGATCACTCAGCTGCAGAATTTAACAGATGACCATCGGGTACATTGGAAGCACATCCTACCAGTTGTTATCCCACCTGCCTCTGCTTGACCATACGCAGTTCACCCAGCATCTGGGGAGTTGTGGGGTCTCCACATATGGCTCTGAGGTCTCCATACATTTCCAACGGGGTCTCTCACCCAGGAGGTGCTTCTGCCTCACCTCTCACTCTCCATGCTCAGAACAAAAGACAAGAATACTCACATACACATCCCAGGCAACATTTTTTTCTCCTGTTTATTTCAAAAGTCTTTGTAGTAGCTTAATTGCAACATTCCAAACGTCACCTGGAATTTGATATCCTCCCAGATGTAGAGAATTCATACTCAATCATGTTTCACGGCATTAAAAACACACAGGAATGTTCCCTGGACACCACCAGTGGGTTTTTCCACAGTCTCCTTAACCACCAGCTCTACACATCCCCTGCCAATGCCTCTGCACCGCTCTGCAAAGCAGCTGCACCTCAGCTGTCTCTGCCTCCCGGACCCATAGCCATGTTTCTGTGAATGAAGGGGTGCCAAGCCCAAAATACCCATTTTTGTTTGCAAACTGTATATAATGAACCAGTAGAAACGTGATCCGTGTTTGAGTGGCTTTGTATATGGCTTTTAGTCCTCTTCATTCAAAGATCTTACAGTGGAAAAATCCTGAGCTGACATCAAAAGTGGGACGGATTCACTGAGAGCACTCACAGTTATGGTATGAGTTGGAGGCTAAGTTCCTGCCAAGACAGGATTAAAGCATTTTTAAAACTGCCTCTTGTTTAAACAGATTTCAATCTTGAAATTTATTCCAGCTTAATGTTTTGCAAGGAAGCATTATCTGAAAGAGAGTAAAAACCTATGTTTTCCAATCAGTGATTTACAGGAACTTAGGTTTCTTCATTGACCTCTTAACTTGGTAAACACAATCAAAATTGTGATGGAAAAATACATGCATCTCTTTTTGACTTCTAGCAGGCATTTAAGTCATTACATCTATTGAATTAGGCTATTTACTACCTGCAATTCAACCAAGTTACTCCAGATTCAAGCCACAGGAACACTGGCTTCTTAGACTCTACCATCTCTTTTGGCTTATTTAGGTAACCTCTGTGTGGTTCGACTCTTTGGGAGTATGTTGTGTGATGTCAGGCACTGGGACCTGCTGCAGCTGTTTCTGGATGGCAAAATGTCCTTTTTTCTGACCAACACTCAGCTGAAATTTCTCTTGGTTGTTAAGAATGTCCCTGGCTAATACCCATATGCACCAGTGACAGAAAATTGCTTGTGTAACACTTGCTGCCATCCTGATTTCAGTAGTAGGGATGTGAAATGTCCCTAACAGTGCAGAAACAGCTGCAGAAATTTATTCACAAAGTGTCATTTTGGTGCTGCAGCTGTTTGCAGGGCAATGTCCAGCACCCCAAACATCCAGCTGATGCTCTCTTGAAGCCAAACTTCTCTCACTGCCATGAAAACATCTAGCTGCTGCAACAGAGGCAGCTCTGCTCCCAGCTTTTGCATGAGATCCTCACCACCTTATTCGATTATTTTGCTTGTCTGAAATGTTGATAATGGCTGTTTGGGTTTTCTGTTTGGGGTTTTTTCTTCTTTTTTTTTTTTTTTTTGAAAAACCATGGCCACTTGAAGGTCAGCTGCCAAATGGACTGAATGATCCATGCAGGAAAATTGAAAATCATAACATCGTCTGCGTAGGCTGTGAATAATGGGCAACACCCTTTTGATCAGTAAAAGAGAAAATGATCTCTCTGTTTTCCACTGTTTTTTGCCCATTAGAGAAGGCAGGGATAAGAGCACATTGCTGATGGTCTGCACCACTCTCCTGGCAGTACAATCCCTGGCTGCAGACCAGGGGCTGGCAGTGGGATGGATCCCACCCTGGTGGGGGTTTGGCTGGAGGAGGCAGCTGTGGTTTGTCAGGACATTCAAGTGCTCCCCAAACACCACAGACACACCAAGGCAGAACCATTTTGTCCATTTTCTGCTGGGGACTGGACCAGTATTCAAGGTCCACAGGGGTGCTTAAATTAGGGGATGGAGGCAAGTCCATTCCTGAGCACTATGCAGGCCAAGGCATGTGCTCAGACTCATTCTGCTTTCATACACATAAAGAAAATACAAGCTTTCCATGCCCTGGTTCTAGCAGAAACCAAGGCTTTTTCCCAAAAGATGCAAGTGCATTGAGCATTGGAAAAGAATGATAATTTTGTGACACATGCCTGAGCTTTGGGGTCCAATTGTATATTTTAGCACCTTTCTTTCTGTTCAGAACACCACTTACTTTTGTTGATTCACTGTACTGGTAAGACAATTTTTCTTGCTTTTACTGATAAAGATCTCTTAGCAAATATAGCCAGACTCAGTAATTGATTCATCTTGTAATATTTATATATGCTGTCATCATATGGAAAGTCTAAACAAACCTCTCTACCCATTTTATGAGGAGAGAAGGATCACAGAAGGATTGCTGCTTTGCCAGTGCAGAGGCACTGCAAAGAGCAAACTGAGCCACCAGCTGCACCTGTGTCCCAAACACTCCTGTTTCAGGAACAACCAAAGGTTCAAAGGTGGCCAGAGACAGCTGAGCACAGGCTACAGCACTTTGCTGTGCTTCTCAAGAGAGGCTCGATGCTACGTCCATTGTCTTTTTTTCTTTTTTTAGCGCAGCCAAACACCTCCTGAGGCTCAGCAAAGGGAACTGCCTGGATCTGCCCAGCCAAGCTGCTTTAACCAGCCCGGTGCCAACTCCCAGCCACCAAACCAACCTCCAAAATAACACTGTTGTGTGTCAGGAGTCCACCCATCACCCTTGGCCCTGTGGCTGGGTGGCCTTTTTGATAAAAGTGGTTAGCAGCCAGTCAGGCGCTGTGATTCATGTTTCTTTGCTTGAACTGCAATTACATCAGCATGCCCTTGGTTTGCAATGGCCAAACAGGTACAAATATTCAGGTTTGGAAGGTTTATACATGCAATTCTGTTTGCAGCAATCAGGCAGGCTCCGTTTCAATCCCTCTCAAAGCTCTATTCATAGGAACAAATGTACAGCACAGGGCATCTTCCAAACGGGACTTACATACTTCTGACTTCAAGAATTTGAAACAAATTAGATAAAATGGGGAAATGAAATAGGCAGGTTTTTTTACACGAAACTGAATCATTAGCATCCTTCACAGAATTCATGTCAAGCAATTCTGTTGGTAGAACAAATATTCAGTTTGCTAATTCCAAGCATGATGTAATTTAAAATCAGATTCTAGAATTTACAAAACAACTTAGAAAAGAAAAA
This sequence comes from Nicator chloris, assembly GCA_013400495.1. Taxonomy (NCBI): domain Eukaryota; kingdom Metazoa; phylum Chordata; class Aves; order Passeriformes; family Pycnonotidae; genus Nicator; species Nicator chloris. The sequence goes on from WAAE01007453.1 coordinate 66,300, forward strand.
CCTTCAGAAAAGTGATTAATTTTGGTGTGTCTGGGGACATTTGCTGGTGTTAATATTTCAGCTATTTGCAATCAATGCATAAAGGAATGTTATATCAACCAGAAAGCAGCACAGAATTGGTTGTTCCTTCTAGAATTCAATGCAGAAATGAACAAATACAAAAACCAGGGGAATTCGCTCCAGAAGTAAAATTTTGAGGTTTGTAGTAGGAGACAGCAATACCAGCTCAGCTAAAGATATCTACCAAGCTGTGCCCTTTCAAAAAGAAACAAAATAAACATGAATACTTTTCAACAGGTTATCTCGAAACTCGAGTAATTTAAATTGGCTGGAAATTTGGAACAAATATTTTTGCTGATAGTATCCAACAAAAGTAGTTTTTTAGTGAGGTTAAAATGGGTTTGTATATGTAGAATTATAGCATTTTTATTTTTGTAAATAAACTATATTTACACACATAAAACACCCCAAAATCAATCCCCAAACCATTTTTTAGATGTTGTGCTTTCAGACACTGAGGTTTTACAATAAAACTGGAACTGAATTCTTCACTGCCTGTGCAGCCCATGGATGTTACTACGAGCAAAAATTTCCTGGACATAATTTGACTTGCATGGAATAAGAAATTATACGCATTGAGAAAGCCTGGTGTTTGATTTGCACATTTTCAGAAATACCAGTCATTTTTTCACGTTGTTTATAGATGTTATTATAAAAGCATTAACTTTGCATTGACTCACTGGCATTACTCTTGCCGTCTACAAAGTACAAAAGGAATATGGAGACATCTTCATATTCCTTAGATTTGAAAAGGCATCACCTGCAGAAGGTGTGATCCTGAAAACACTTGGGATGTTGACGATGGGATGTTGGGATGTTACACACTTGCAAACCCAGCTACATCCTCACCCCAAGTCTGGGCTTGGGAGCTGGCTGGGACACACCTGGGCATGACATGGCCCTAGGACTAGGAGGACTTGGAGGCTTGGGAATCTACACCTCTGACACACCCAAAATACTGATCATTGCTGTAAGGGACCAGCAGGGCTGCTTTCCCAGTAAAAGCTGGGCAATTGGCCTCCTAAAATCAGCACTGAATGAAGATGGTGACTGTGTGTGGTCCCTTCTCCCCCTGTGTCTCACAAAACTCCTCTCCATGTTCCAGATGAGGTAGCTGAGCCCACGTGCCACAGGAGCTCCTTGGGGGGGGTGGCAGTGTCACAGCGCTGTGTGACGAGGAATAAATGCACGAGCGAATGCAAAGCAAGTCTTTGGTTTCTGCTGGATTTGTAGGAGAACACTTCTAAGCGTCTCCCTTTCCCCATGCTCTTCATTCCTCAATAACAGAACGCTTGCTGTATTTTTTTCCCTCATGCTAAATTGTCAGACTTTTTTGCGTAATCTGCAATAAGCTGTATCTCTATTTACTCCTTTTTTTCCAGGGAAGGACGAAACACAACACATTTGAAGGCTGCACTTCTGCAGCTCCACTTCAAAGCCAAACTACACCACTCCGGATCCTTAAGTTGAAAGTTTGGATTTGACCTTAGACATTAGACCTTAGACCTCTTTTTGCCTATGCAAAATGTAGGGCAATTGCTTTTTTTTTTTGAGGGTTTAAAGAGATATTGTAATTAAAGGGTAGATGTTACCCATTTAGTAAATAGAGAGAGAAAGAAAAAAGGTATGTGACTTTATTGGTAGCTGCATTCAGACTGTGGCCATGTAAACTAAAGTAGTCCTTCCTCAGTGCCATTGCTACACAATGCATTTAAAATGCACATAATGAATGCATATAATGAACCACTTACTGTGTATGTGCTAACATGCATAGCCTTTGTGTCAAATCCCGGTGGAATTGTCCATACTTTCCTTATTTTCCACAATGTAGTGCTTCTCTTTTCCTAGCATTCATGAAAGCATAATTTGAGCTCAAATACGGATGTATTCACAAAAAAAAAAAAAAAGAAATTGCATATTAGTTGTACAATGTGCAATGCACCCTTAATTAGTTATTTTGTGTGACTCAAGTAGTAATTTTTCCTAACTGAATTTATTATGTAACACAGCATTTATTGTATTATTTAAATGTAACACTGCAGACGTGTGTTGGTTTGGAAAGGCACATTAGTAATCCAATTAGAGCAGCAGCCATACCCACAGATTTGCTAGGCTAGCAATCAGCAGAGTATGATTTCGTTGAGATTAGCTCTGAACATTCACTGCAATGATTTGCCACTGAATAGTTTTCAAGTTAAAGGCTAGAAAAATACTAAAATGTGAGAATGGTCTCATTGCTACAGCTAACTTCCATATAGTCACAAATTCAGCCCACACAGGTAATCACGTTTATACTGAGCCCACATGCCTGGCTATAGGACATCCACTGCTGCTAAAGTCTTTCAGCAGCAAGGCATGACTGAAGTATGGGTAAATGGCCATAGTATATTCAAATTTTTACCCACAGAAAGCTGGGGAGGAGAAAAGACTGAGGGCCAGGGCTGAAGCTGTGCTGGGACAGCAGCACTACACTAACAGGGGCATTTCTGGGTAACCTGAGCAGGACATAGGGCAGTCCCAGAGTGCTCTAGCGGGATTCCTGTCTTCCACCAGTAATTCTGGTTGCCATCAGAGCTGGTAAGTGCCTAAAGAACCTTTGTATGCCTTGCTGTGCAATGTTGCTTCTGCAGGGAGGCACAGTGCAGCCTTGTCCCTCGGATGCTGCCGTCTGCGCCTGAGGTCACTGAGATTGCTCTGAACATCTACATGGGCTGGAGGATGTCCTTTGCACTGCAAGGAAATAAAGAGCCATTTGAATTTTTTCAAAATGAGAACTGTGTTTGCAGATGGGAAGAAACCAATGAGAACCAGATGACATCTTGGTGTGACTCCAAACTTTGTCCAAGACAGACAGAGGGAAGACAGACCCCAAGAGGTCAATATAGTGACTTGCCGAATGCTCCAGGTTTCCCAAGAAATTATTCCTTGTGACTGTTCTGCACTGACCTCCAGGGTTAAGAGAAGATTCACTTGAACTTGGTCATTGTTGCTCAATAATTTTCACCTATGTTTTAATTTTCATCTGCAAGGTATTAGTGCAGGTGCCAGGCGAATGTGGCATCTCCTTTGTCCAAGCAGCTCACACCCGTGCCATTGCTGTTCTCACTGGGGGCCAGCTCACAGAGGAGTCCTAATTCCTGCAGCTTTCTGCTGCTTCTGAATGCTCTTACGTGGGCTCAGGCAGCAAAAGACCAATGTGGGGGACAGGGTCTGAGCTCAGGTCTGTGCTGCCTGTAGGCTCAGCAGGCAGCTGGGATGTCTTGGTCTGTCTCACCGAAGAGTTACTGCTGCTGTTCTACAGGGTAGTGCAGAGGGTTGTATCAGGGAGGATGAACTTTTAAAACCTAATTCAACTGCATTCTTTTAAGGCTATCCATAATTAAATTTGAAAAAAAAAAAAAGAAGCCATTTCAAGAATGTAATACAACTCCCAAGTTACCTGAAAAGAAAGTGCAATCTAGTGCAGTGTGCTTTCACTTTCCCACTCTGTTCCTCCCATTTCCTTTTGATTTCTTGTGCTTCAGTCTGTGTCCAGGTATTGCTGGTATCTGCTTTGTCTGTGAAAATGAAATACCAGAAGGAATTGCACTTGGTGCAACTGGTGCATGTTTAGGGGTTAATTCACCAATGGAGCAGGCTGCCCTGGGGAATCCAAGTTGGACCACGCACAATAAAAGAGGAGTTAGGTGCTCAAGCCTGGGAAGTTTGAAGAGGAGTAGTCATTAAAAAAAAAAAAAAAAGTTAAAGGAAGAGCACAAGGGACTAGGAAAGACTGATCTCAAACCTCCTATGTCCTCTTGGCTTGTGCTTTCATGCACAGGGATGATGGGTGCCCAGGTAGGGCTGGCAGGCTGGAGAGTAGAGATCTGGAGCTTGGATTCCATGCATCCTTGAAAAATACCTCTGCCACGGAATAGCAAGGAACTGTAAGGCCACACTTTGGCAGATGCTTCCCAGTGAGACCCAGGTCAGTAACTGTGCTCTGACCCTCTTATAAACTGAGCTTTGCTGATCCAGATGGGTTTGGGGATTTTTAGAGGACTTAGATACGACCTGGCAGTCTCTGTGGTTGACTTACGTTAGTTTCTGGGGATATGTGACCCGCAAGCAACAGGGCCACTGGTAAATAACTGGGCATGCACTTTCCATGCCTCTGAGGCTAAAGAGAAGCAGAATGGAGCTTATCAAGGATCTTGGGTGTAAGTAAACATTAGATCTAAGAGAACAGAGCAGCAATCTGATGCCCAAATCCCTTGAGATGCTCAGCTCTAGGAGCTGGTCCAACTGCCTCTGGAGTTAACAGGAACTGCAAAGGCCCTGCAAAGGCACCCCTGTGACTGATGCTACCAGAAAGACCTGGAAACACTTCAATCATGTTACAGGAGACTGTGTGTCTACCTTTGCCTGGACTCAGAAAATGTACAGAGGAGGTATGTACAACTTCATTTTACTTCACTGTATTTGCCAGGCTGGAGTAAGTAGTTTGAAAACAATTCACAAATTTACAGTTGAAACAGGATCCTAATCATAGTTATAATATTTACCCTTTGAAACAACTCATTGAAAAAAAAACCCCTTAATTTGCAAATTTGTTACCGTAAAAATGAGAGTTCTTGAGCTCACAAAATGTTGATATATTTGTTGATATATATTGAGCATGTTTTTGCCCATGTGATAATAAACAGGTAATTCTGCTGTGGCTTGGGGCCCAATTTGTTCAAACTCCTAAGTCCTTTGGGACAGAGCCTGTCTGCCCTGATTTATGTAATAGTTCTAATGAGTAATAGTCCCCATGATGATAAATGCACCAAGATACAACCCTAAGAGAGGTCAGGCTGTAAAAAAAGAGCAGGGTCCCATTCACATGTTTAATAAACAAAGACATAAATCATCACAGTAAGAGATTTACCCATGGGGGTAATCCCAAGGGGAAATAACAAATTTTCATTCTTTTGCTTCCCTGCCTGTGCTGCTTCCCTTGCATCTTTGGAAGGCACCTGCCTGAACTGGGTCTTCAGCAGTCAGAGTCTTTTCCAGACCATGACCCGTCCCTGTACATCCCTCCTCAATTTATCCTTCAGTGGGCTTCCAAAGGAGCACCAAACACCTCTTCCTGCCTCCTTTAAGAGGATGAGTGCACAGACAGGAAGGCACTCTGACAGACAGACCTTGAGGAGTCTCTCTACCACCAAGAAAGCTCCTGCCTCTTGAATGCAGCCCCTCCTATACCACAGAATCTTAAGCGCGAGTCTGTGCCAGCTGGAAACGCATACAATTGTCACTGCTTGTTTCTGGCCAAACACATCTTGATAAAAACTGTGACATTTACAGTGTGATACAGACCCATGTGTGATGGTTTATCTGCAGCTCTGATTCCCTTTCGTTAGGAAAAAGATACATTCAGCGCCATAATTCAGCTGGCAGGCTCAGGTGTGCAAAATCTCAAATTTAACGTTCGTTTTTCAAGGGTAAATTCCAAAACATTTTGCACTGCTACACATTTAAAGGAAAGCAAAAATCATGGCTGCTCCAAACCCATACAAAATGAAGTAAGTAAATAGAGTAAAATATCTATATAAAACTTAATGGAAATATTTTCAAACATTTCTAATATTCCTAGTTTGTGTCCATCAGCTTGTTCAATTTATTCAGTGACCAACCTACTACTCATGGTCTTGCCTACAATTTTCCAGTAAGATTCCAACAGAAGGCTTCTCAGAATATAAGCTTAGGTTTTGTTTCTTGCTTGGAATCAGCAGAAGCCTTTTAATTATCTACACAGTGTGGTAGAGAGAATTTAGAGAAATGATCCAGAGCTGTGCATGTATTTTTGAAAGAGGTTTGCAGCAAATCCTCTGCATCCACTTGTCACGCTAAACTACACACTCTAGACCAAGTTTGCCTTTGGCTTTTCAGTGGTTTGGGCTAGCACAGGTTAAATATGGCTTAAGATGGTAGCAGCAACAGCCAAAGGCCAATTTATGACTTGGTATCAACATTTTGGGGGAACCCAGCTTCTGGGAGAACTCCAAAGCAATGCTCTTCTGTACAGCCTGCACAGTCAGATTTGTGGGAAACAAGTACACGGTTGGGGCCCTCAAAGAACTGCAAGGAAATTATTTTCACGGATCTCTGCAACAATACTGCAGAAGTAAAAGATGCAAATTTAGGACAACAGAGAGCCCACATTGATTTTAGTGACTTATTTCAATGAGAAAGTAACGAAGTAAGCATTTTTGTAGTGATGCAAACATTTGACCCCAGAGGTGCATACCGGCTTCTCTTGCATTAAATGAAGTCAGTTCTGAGGATGAAAATTGCCTATTTTCTGTTATTCAGTAGGTAGGAACAGTTTTGCACACTTTAACACGGTCCTTGATAATCCCCTGACTTTTAAGAGTTAGGTGGCAGGTGGTCTTTCAGACAAGCCTGGCTAAACCCCATCATTTGCAGCAGGGGAGTTCAGCCCATTCCATCCTCTGCCACTGAAGTCTGTGGGATTATTGAAATGAAGCACAGTCGCCCTAAAGCTGGTGTGACGACAGTCACCTACGTGTATGTCATATAAAGGCCTGCTACGAGGAATAGCTGAAGAGCATTGAGTACAAGGCTCAGGACCAGATCCAGACTTCAGCAAACTGTGAGACACTGGTTAGCCAAAACTTGCCAACCCCATGTTTCAATCCGGAGCCCAACTTGCCCACGTTTTGTGTTTTAACACAGAGTATGGGTTCAGGCTCTGTTCTCAGGAAGAACATGTTGGTTTTGACACCATCCTAACCACGCACATCATCCTTCTATAATGGCACCAGATTCTGCATCAAAGACATCCAAGTCTCATTTAAAACCCCCTTAGGGGAAAATTGTAACATAATGGTAAAGATCTCACTGGATATTAGAGAAAACTTATAAAACCCCCAGAAAGTAAAATGCTGAACACCCAATGAATACCAAGGCTGTCTCTGAAATGTAAGACTTTCCCAGTAGCTTACAGTGGCAATTCCACCCTAACCGCCATTTTTATTTTTATTTAAGAAACAAAAGGAATTCCAAAAACTCTACCTAGAATCACTTGTTTCTGCCAAGCGGTTGTTCATGATGGCCAGAGCCCCCACCCCCCCAGAGAAACCGTTCTGTCTCGTATTGATACAGACATTCCTCGGGTAGCCGTTGGCTGTCTCGGACAACTGCTTCTGCAAAATGGCCAGGGAGACTTTACTGGAGGCTGTGAGCTCCCTCATGGAGATCATCTCTCCAGAGAGCCTCCTGCCCTCGGTGTCACTGTTGTACTGTCCGTCAGCGTCCATGGCGACGTTGTGGCGGCGCAGGCGGGCTCCTGGGGTGATGGCGTTGCGACGGCTGAGGCGAGTACCGGATTTATGGCACTTTGAGCAACATCTGAATTCAAATTTTTTCAACACCCAGTTCAAAATTTGTTTGATTACGATTGAGATGACATTAAAAAGGGAGTATATGCAACATACCCCCATTAATATAAATATGAAGTTCCCGAATCTGTATAATCCCTGATGTTGGTACGCAGCCTTTTGGTTGCTTACCAAATCTCCAAAGCCGATGGTGCTGAAGGTGACAAAGCAATAATACAAGGAGTCAATGTAGTTCCATCCTTCCACTGCCGTGTACATGGCGGAGGCGCAGCAGGAAAGGGCAATAGCAAAAATTCCCAGGATCAGCATCACATGGTAGACGGATGGTTTCCAGCCCACGAGGTTGCTCACCCCGGACACAGCTGTCCCCCTTCGGAAGTTGGGAGGTAGGAGACCACTTCTTTGCAGCTGTCTCTCATAGCACGCCTTCATGATAAATGCCAGCAGGGAGATGATGCGCTCCAAAAAGAGGTTGAAGAAGAGGATAGTCCCAGCACACCCAAAAAGGCCATAAACGATGAGGAATACTTTTCCAGCCACGGTTGCTGGTGTGGTCATTCCAAAACCTACGGTGTGGAGATAAATGGGCAGTGTTAATAACACAGGTTTTCCCGAGTAAGCTCAGGACATATGTACCTTAACAAAGCTCCCATCTCACTGGACAGAAGGAGTGCTATCTCTAAGTCAGCTTAGGCCGCCATGAAACCAAGTTTGGTAAAGAAGGAAGAAGGCACCAAAATTTCAACAAGATGACTTAAACTCAAAAGTGAGCAAAAAATCCTTGCAAGATGAAAGGATAAGTATCTGTCTTAACAGAGCAACACCACTCAACATGCAGGTGGAAGACTTACTGAACCGAAACCTTTTCAAGGTGGGATGAGGTGAAGAGGCCGTTTCCCTGCTCCCACACGTGTTAGCCATCATGACCTGATGGAAAGTTTAAGTTCTCTGTTCACAAGCTGTAACTCAGTGTAACATTTTTGTTTTAAGGGTCTGAATATACCATTCCACTGAGAGGATGGAAGTTTTCAGGTTGTGTAACAGGAAAAAAAAAACCACTTTGCAAATATCGAGTATTGTTTTAAAAATAACAGCACTTTTAAGTCTTTTCCAAATCCCAGCTGTGACCAGCCCACCTGGTATCATCACAGAGGGAACGAAAAGCCAGCACACTGCAGAGCTGCCTGGCAGACTGGGGGCATTGAGAACCTGCAGATGGAAAATTACAGCAGGGAAAAACACTGCTGCACAGTTGAATAGAAAAATCAGAGTATACAAACTCTGGGAAGATCCAGCGACAATATTAATTCAACTCTTCTTTATATGAATTACTTATTGTAACATTACTTATTATTATAAGGTTACTCATACACGAAGTTTTATAAGTAAGCAGTAATGCCTTGTAGCTAGCAGATGGTTAAATAACAGCAAAAGATAACTTAAATTTGCATGCAAATAAATACAGTAAGTTTACTCCATGTTATTTGCTGATACCAGTTATCTTATGAAAAAAATTACAGATATTTCACATCCTATCTCAAGAAGATCCCTCTTAAACTCAGTTCTGCAGGTATTGACTTTGTTCTGCTATGCTTCCCTGTACAAACACTTGGTGGCTCAGGCAAAAAACATATTGACAGGATTGAGGTGATTGCTTATGTCCCATGAATAAATAACTATATCTAATAGAAATTGAAGTTTTGTGAAAAACGCGCATTCTGAAATTTCATTGCTGTATTGTTCCACCAAAATACCGAGCAAGTAACATATTCAAGAAGGTAAATATCAACACCAGACTATATAAACAAAAGTTGGTGAAGAAAAAGCATAAAGCATAATGAAAGCATTACAGAACATAATGAAATAATTAAATCCAGTTTGTTACTATGGCACACCTTTATAAGCAGCAACAGGATAATTTTGCCTATATATAAAATGAATTGAGATTGCTGCTTGAAATCTATTGATCTATTTTTGCAATGGCTGAATTTTTCTGGGTAGTTTATCTGTGCTCCCTTCCTTTGTTGATAGAGAATTTCCCACTGGTTGATAGAAGAATGTAAATGCTCATGACAAGTAAACTCAGACATATCTTTTCATTGACATGAAGATGCACGAGGGAAGAGGTGGTCCTACTTTCACAACAGATTTGGCAGACTCAGAAACAGCGGTGTGCCAGCAAGTCAGCCTATTCCTCATAATTTGACTAACCTGATCTAGCGAAAGGTGTCCCTGCCCATGTGAATACATGACCATTCAAGTCCCTTCCAACCCAAACCATTCTATGATTTTATGATCAAAAGCATCATTGTAAAAAGAGTATTTTGTGTAGAAGTCAGTGAAATACTTGCACAGTATTACCAGAAAATATTACCAAAGAGGTCATTACATTTTGCTTTCTGGACCCATCATCTCTCCATTTTGCAGTGTTAACAAGACCACCTTTGAGCAGGCCTCACACAGCCTGCCATGGGCTCTGGGAAGTTCTCAGTTCCTTCTTCTCTGTGGGGTGGACCTGTTCTCTGGATTGGGCTGGCTGCTAGCAGGAGTCTTCTCATTTAATGATGAATATCCAAAAGTGCCTGGTCCTCAGAAGGAGCCGGGGAGCCTGTTGTGGTTGCCAGCTAGGATACACAGCCAACTTGTTATGGAGAAGGCATCTGTTCGCCTGTGCCTTGTCAGCAAAACACTTAAACGTGCTTCACAGCAAGCATGTGAACATCACCATCAAAATAAATGGGTTTTTTGTCACACATATGGCTAGACATATTTATTAATTAGGGAAAAAAACAGATAGCGACAGTTTGGATCAAGCTGTAAATGCGCTGAAGCCTCTTAGTATTTTCTGGTGATCATTCAAGAGAGGTGGTGGTTTTATATTTTTGATGCTGTTTGTTTCATCAAGACTTTCTGAAGCAAAATGCTACCAAAAATCAGTATGTAGCTAGGCAAGGTGAAAGGGCCCATCACAGCAATGAGAATGCTAATACACAAAACAGGCAAAAAATTATGCCAGGCAAACACTGAACCATTTAGGTTGGAAAAGACCTTTAAGACCATTGAGTCCAACTGTTACCCCAGCACTGCCAAGCCACCACTAAAACACATCCCTTGGGTCACCAGCTGGTTGAGGGATGTAGTCACGGGCTCTCTGTTGCAGGGTCTTCGCTGCCAGCTGTGTTTGTCCCTTGGTGTCACCCCAACGACAAGGAGTTGGTCCTGGTGTGTTCTGTACCTCATCTCTGAGCTCAGCCCCCGCCCAAAGCTTAGACCACCGCGATGCCTGGATGACGCAAGCTCATCCAGAGCTGCCTATGCTTCCAACACAGTACAAGGAAAAAGCACAACAGGGCTTTGTGTTTTTCATGGCCCTGAGACATATTTAACAGGTGCCTTGGGCCTGACTTTGTGTGGCTCAGATGCAGTATCTGAACCTCCCTCATGCCAAGTCTGCCAGAAACCAGCTCTACGGCAGCACTAATTTCAGCTGGTTATTTCTCCTCCCCACAGAGAATTAGTAGAGATGAGCTGATAAAAACTCTCTTCAGCAGCCTCTCACGGTTAAGTGCTGGCATTTAATGAGACCCTCATCCTGACTTGCATAACAGGTTTGTGGTTACAATTCTGCTCATCTGGAGTTTTAAATTACTTAGGCTTGGGATGGATTCATGAGGTAGAACAGATGGACAAACTTGTGACATATGCTTCCTGTTGCTCTTGCTTTCTTTTCTTTTACCCACTTTCTTATGAGTAAGAGATGGTTGATGCCAGAAGACAGAAAGGAATAGCAGCTTTAGTACTTGTGAGCTCTTCTTTCAGTCAAATTACTTTGGCAGTTACCTTGTCCTACTATATTTTGAGATTAAAGGGGGTGACAGTTTTGCAGTAAAGATGTATTACCCAGAGATGCAATAAAGTTTTGGTCACTTCAAACACTGAACACAAGAAAGTCACAAGAAGCAACACAAGAAAGGGCATAACATGTCCCTGGCTCTTTCAGCCACCCCAATTCTTCTCATGCAGGTGTCCTGCCATAGGACTTCAGTCACACAGCAGGTCAGCACACTGGAGCAATAATTCAAAATCCCAGAGGGAAACGGCACTTAGGTCATCAGAGTAGCATCACCTCTATACTACTATATAACCATCATGTTGTTATACTCAAGGAAATCAAAAGAAACTAAAATGGCTGAATGTAACTTTTTAAACAAATGGTTCCTCAGAGATAAACAGCAACAGAAACAACTATAACCAGAATGCTGCTTCCAGAGGGAAAGAAGTTCTTGCAACATAAAGGCTAAGAGATGCGAGTTAAAGAACACAGACAGAGAAACAAAGAGCTACCAATTTTCATGTTTTCCTGCTTCCTGGCTTTTCCGCACTTGCTTTACTTCATAGCTCTCCAATAGTCCTGGTTGGTCTTGACTGACTAACACAGTTTGGTTCCTATACACTACACATGCATATAGGAACCAAACATCCTAGTCTGAATCCCAAACTTGGGTTTTGGTGCTTCCTTCCACCCTTTCCCACCTGTTAGCATTTCACCATTATTTCCCCTGAGAGTCATACCTGTGTGTTTTACAACTGCCTCTCATTTATTCTCTAGCTCCTTACCACCTAATATCCAGAAACAGTTGCCTTGGATACAGGGTCACAGCTTGGAGCTGACAAAACTGCTGCATCCAGAGCTTTTGCGCAAGGAGTGGGAATATTAAGAGTCAGTTCTTCCAACCAGCTCTGCATTTTCAGACTACAAACAAAAAGACTTTCCCTTTAACATCTTTCTCAACCTGCTTTACTAAAACACCCCCCTTTGGGCTCAAACAGTAAATTTTTTGAGAGCTTTTCTATTGCAAAACCTTTAATATAAAAGCTGCTGTAAAATCCCATTTGATCTTATTTAGATTAGTATCTGCAAACACCTCCTGAACAGCAGAGGTCTGTCCAGCACTGTGTGAATTAAGACCCTTAAAGTTGGACCTGTGATATTTCTGAGTAAATGAGATACAGCTGCTGGCCTAACCTGTATCATACACAAGCTTGTAGTCCTTGGTGACCCATGTACTGGGGCAGATATTCCATAGAGAAAATACTGAGTGACCATGCACATAAGGACTGACTTCCATAATCATTCTATCTATCCATTCATCCAGGAAAGAGCATCATGATAAGACTAATGAATGTAGTTAAAAACCACCCATGCCTCTGCTGGTGCTCCTTGTTTCATTTCCACCTGTGAAACATTAGTCAGGTGTTTGAGACAACTGCTACTCAAAAGGAGCCACGCTGGCAGAACAGAGCCAAGAGATGATTAATTGAACTTTAAGGAGTTTCAAAGAGCTGCAGGTGATTATTACAGGCTTTCTACAGTACCAGTTTTATACCATTTACACACAACAGTGATCAGGTTATTGGTTACCCAAAGTGCTGTGATGCCTTACATCAGTGAACACCAGAATCAATCACCCTTGGCATTTCTCTGCTGGCCATGCTTTAAACCACAGGCTAAAAGGTCAAGGCCACATACTCCTTCCTCTTTAATGTATGTTGGTTTTAAAAAGAGTTAATAGAATTGTAAGCCTAAAATATGAAAAGCCTCCCTTAGGAAAAAAAAAAGAGATTAAATTAGTAACAATTACATTAAATAACCAAAAGGCGAGGTAATAAACAGTTGTCAGGTTACTAGGTGCATGTGAAAGGTATAAAAACAGACTAAGAGGGAACAGTATTTTTCTGTAGAGTTGAAGGACAAAGATGAAGCCAAACTTATTGCCAACTGTGACTTGGGTGAAGACAGGAGACAGGTCTGGGCAGGAACACCTTGTGCCAGAGCTGGGAAGCAGCAGGGCAACATCAAGCCAGGGGTGCTGGAACTCCCCTGCTTCTCTGGCACCTGGTCCTTTCTGCATGTGGGCAAAGGGATTGCAGCTCCCACAGGCATCCCTGCAGAGCAGTAGGATGTCCTGAGGGGCTGCCTCCTGGGAATGATGTAAGAGGCTCCTACAAGAGAGTGGTGTGATGGAGAGTGCTGCAGTCTATGGCACTGAGGGTGACCCCAAAGAAACCTCAGGGAAGGAGAGAGGAAAAACCTCCTCAAAACCTGGCTGCTCATGAATGTTTAACTTCTCCTCCTTGCAGCAGGTTTCCCAAGTGTGTTTTTCTAAGCTGCCACCTTCTAGTTGAGCTTTCCAAGAAGGATCTTCAGTCTCTAGTGGGTACTCAGCAGGCACATTTATCAGCTCAAGTGGCCTGACTTCTGTATGTTTCTGTGATACATGGCCCTTAAAAAGATAAACGCTGGGGCTTCAGCTTCACCACCAGCAGCAGAATTCTTTCTCTTTTCACTCAGCAGAAGTAGGCAAGATTTTTTTCTCAGCTGTACTGCATGTTGCCCTTTCTGTGTACAGGCTGCAAAGGAAGTGCACACCAAAGACCAACTAAACAAGTCCACCCTTGCTCACTACTACACGCCATTATCCTAAAGACAAATCCCAATAAATACAGAAGGAAGTCTGCTGAAGTTGCTTTGGCACAGAAGCAAGCCAAGGAAGAAGCAGAAGTGTCTCTAAATCAGTTTTATGGTTTCCTGGCTGGGGCCAGCTGCTCTTTATACACCTTGTACAAGCAAATGGGGACTGACTTGTGCCAAGCCATCGGTGTTGCCAGCTGAGCAGCAGCTCTGGCCCAAGGTCTTGCTAAGGAGGCCCCCCTGAAGAGGGAATACGTGGGGAGAGTCACAGGCTTGAGGCTCAAAATCTTTGGCAAGCTTATGCTCAGTTTTCTGGCTAATCCTACTGCCAACAAAACATGGTTTTGAATGAGGGAGAGGGAGCCTCCCCTAAAAGGAGACAGTAGAGAATAAAGCTCAGAGAAGGATGAAAATCAGGAGTAGGAATTCAACCTACACAGAAAAGAAAGAAAGTCAGGACTTACGAACTGGCACTATTCTTGCTGACTTGACTGTAAAGGGATGGACATGTCCTGTGGCGTGACAATCTCCCTTCTCTATTAACATACTGCTCATAAACTTTCTTTCAATACTTAAGGTTTTATTGTTCTTATAAATAACATAATCTTCTTGTCTGCTAAACTCTTGGGGCCAGTCTATGGCTTACAGTCATAAAAATCAAGACTGAAATTATTTTCTTCATTTTATGCTGCCTTTCTTGGACAAATCTTCAGCAAGATGCTACTAAATGCCTTCCTGTTTTGTCAGTTATTCTGCCCCTTGGCACAGCCAAATGGCTCTAATGCCTTGTTAAAACAGAAAGAATATGGGTTAGTGTTGCCTGAATTAGTCCCAAACCACCTCACAAAGGAGGACTTCCAGAAAAAGGAGACGAGAGCACGATGTTCTTTCTTTTGGTGGCAGCCTGTCTCCTTGTACATTGATCTAAACCAGCCCAGAGCTGCTTCCTGTGGCTGCCTCCACACCCGATGACTGCAGGGTCCTGTCTCTGGCTTGTCTTCTTTTCTCATCCTTACAGCTGAGGAAAACCATTTTGCTATCATCTTCTCTGAAATGGTGGTGTGTTAATAACGGAAAAATATATCCCACAGTAGTTTGACAAAGTTGTATTACTGTGAAAAAACCTCCCCTTTGCAGGGAGCTTAGGGTCTTCACACCATCACATTAACAGCTCTCAGGGGGGGTATCAAACCCCTGCTCACCACCCAGGTTGTGTGAAGAAGCATCTGCCTTGGCTTACTGCACTGCCCAGTATCACCTAAAACACAGGGGTTCCTGAAACACCCTCAGACAGAGGAAACACCCCCGCATTTAGAGTAACTGTTTTAAAAAATACACAGAAAACAAAAGCATGATAACGAAGAAATACATGAAGTGTGTCTCAGTAACCATGGATATACATGATGGCAGAGCTCATTGACCCCAAGAACCACCAATTCCTTCTCGCTCTTAAGAAGTGCCCAGTATCTGAAGCCATACACTGTCGCCCTCTCTGACCTTCCTACAGTCTTCATGCTGCTGATGATTCTAGGAGCACATTGTTTCAAAAGTAGATTTCTGTTGCAATCATAATTTTTCTGATTATGAAGCTGCCTCCATTCTTATTTCCCTATGTTTTTTGAGAATGTATTTTGTGCGGATAATTGTGTATCTAAGCAACACCCTAACAGAAATGAGCTTATGCCCTGTCATTTCAAACATTAGCATTCACACATGCTTTTGCTGCTTATTGAAACTTGCAGTTGCATTTCAGATGTCTATGTACATCCAAGGTTGAGCCTTTTTTTTTTCTGAACTCCAAGCGAAAAAGAATAATGGCATCCAAATTTTGTTATATTCATGAGAAATTATTGGCTTCTAAAGAATACTTGCACATGTACTGTCACTTCAGTGCCAGTACATCTCACAGTACTTCTCCTTTCAGGCTAAGAAACAGCATTATCTAAATTTCACAAGTGATCTTGGGTCTATGTCATATTTCCCTGCATAACAAGTCTGATAAAAGATGCCACTCTTGGGCTTTCTGAGCCTTACAGATGGGAAAGTCTGTTCAAAGGTTATATTGTTGGCTTATCTTTTGACTGGATTAAACAACAGACTTGTGCCATACTTTTCTTCTGCCGCTGGTGTTTGTGTAGGTCGGTGTTCAGAGAACATCTGTTTCTTGATAGTTGTCTCAGCTAGTCTGCTTTACAAAGAGTTCGCCTATAAGGATGTACCCAAGGGATAAAAAGGCCCTAAACATGTTTTCATGTTTAGGGCTTTTTTTCCCCCCAAAATCTCTGTACAAATTTCTACAGTTACAATTCAATGAAAAAAACTCTGATAAACCTACCTGGGCTTCTTAATGGTTTAAATATACCTTTATGGGTCCTTTATTTTAAAGGTTTCAGCTGAAAGCAAAGAAGCAAATTCTCAACTCTCTTTTTGCTCAGGCAGCTCTTCATTCATGCAGGCACAAAGACCCGATTTTAAGTTACTGTAACAGAAATAGCGGGTGACAGGACTGCTGACTAACCAGTTATTTCACATTTTCTACTTCTTTATTTAACGCTTCCTTCCTTAGTATGCATTTCCCTTGACTATTTTTAAATTTAATGATACTGAACAACTACGCCATATTACCAAGACAATTTTGAGCTTTTGATTTTATCTGAGATTTTCTTGGTCCTTGCAGCTCTGCCAGTAGCAGTTTTGGTGAACAAACAAATCATCATACCAGCTTGTTTCTGCCTCTCTTATGAAAATCACAACTTGGATTTCAGACCTTTACACTGCTGTCACTCCCTCCTGTTTCCATGGGGCTTGAAGCAGACCTGACTGCATGCACATTGAGCATGAGTGACACTGTGTTTTTTGTTTGACCTCAGGAGAGAAATATATTGCTTGCACACGGCTCAGGCTGAGCAAGATGACAGAATATATAGTGATGAATAACCAAAGGCATTTTATCTGGCTTTAACCAAAATCTACTGAATTAGTTTCTCACTCAGCTCTCGCATGGGCAAATTTCTTCTACCTGCAGTTTCTGCCGTGATTAAATTTGCCTGTCTAAGACTTGAGAATAACTGGGAAACATTCGGCCAATAATTTCTAAAGGGGAAGAAGCTGCAGTAGAACAAGCTCAGAAAGGTTAAAATCCAGTGAGAACTTGCTGCGGTGCTACAGCTGTTATCAAGGTATTATTGCTTCTTTCATGCACTTATTATCGATTTTTAAACATCACCAATAGCAGTGCCTCACACACAATAAGTAATCCCATATGTTAACATCAAACCATCCAATTTCTTATCTTATTCCACTCCAAAGCTTTAATTACTTGTAAAGGCTGCTAATGCTTTGCCTTGTCTAATGCAATTAGATTTAATTTTCATTCTACTTCTCATTTGATTCAAGAAAGATTGCATTGAAACCTTCCCATGTCTAGGTGTGCCAGCCAGTGCCATCAACAGACTCACTGAGCTCAGGGGATGTATTTTACATGGTAATGACAAGTGCATTTGTTTTATAACCCTGGTGTGCCAATAAAGTACCTAAGGTAGGATTTCCTAAAGCTCTGCAGGCTGGTCTGCTATTGACTTCAGCAGAAGTCAGCTATTGAGGAGTTATTTTATTTGTCTGGATTGCTATGCAATTGCCCCTTGGACTACAATTCTGTTTGTTACTAGAGTGTTTCTATTCACAAAAGGTTTTTATTATCACTTCAAGCATTTATTGTGCTCGGGAGGACTTTCATATTTCAAATGTTCACCAGCATGAACCCTAATTTTTGTCCTTAAACATCTTTTCCCAAAATGCCCTCAGAGATGCACTTGGTGCTGACACACTACAAAAACTGTCTCTTTTGATATAGGTAAGCAAGGCTTATACAGATCATGGCCAAAGGTTGTGTTTTCAATAATATCAAGCTGTTTCAGTCTAAAAATTGCATATGAAACGTTCCAAGCTGTTTTTCTCTTGCTCTAACCCTGCTGCTACTGTGGCAAGAGGCAAAATTCTCTTTGACTTAACAGCTTCAAAGACAAGGTAATCCTGCATTCATTAAAATAAAGAAATTACATTGTATTTTCCAGCACACCGCCAGCAGTAGGTAATGTTACATGAAGTTAATTGTCAACAGAACTACCCTGTAATTGTTTTCCTCTTCTCTCCACAATGAAGAGCAATTAAAGCTTGCATAAAAACAAGACCGTGTGCTGGCAAAGATGACCCCGTGGTACAAGTGAGAAAAAATGATGACGTGCGTATGATCTGTGTCAATCTGAAGACAATCAGAGAAGGAAGAAACAAACTGAAAAAGAAATGAGCGTCAATAGCAGGATTAACACTAGGGAAAGGGGATGGGCGTGATGAGGAACAGAGAGAAACTGTAAAGCTTTACTTCTGACTTCTTTGCTAGTTCTTAACATGAAAGACTGTAAAGACGTCAAAGAAATATTCGAGAGCTAATCAAGCAAACAAATCACCAGTAGAGAAGGGCACACTGATCAGGGAAAGGCAGAAGAAGCTGGAGAAGTTCAGGCTGGAAAAGGCAGGTGAGCAGGCAGCAGTAGATAAGCCCTATGAGAAGGAAAGGGGGAATATCCCCAGGAGAACGAAGTGGGAGGAAGACTCCGGGGACTGACAGGGCTCCATGGAACACAGGTCACAGAATTTCAAGCAGGATTTGGCTTTATGAGCCTGCAGCAAACAGGGCAGCTGATAAGCCCAGTAATTATGTTCCCTCACAGCTATCACAAGCACAATAACTGCTTTACAGGGAGGTTGCTTGGTAATAGAGATGGACTGGCTGGAGCCACGCGTGGATGGAGAGCTGTCAAAGGGGTGCTTTGGCACACCAGTGGCTGGTCTGCTATCACATCTACAAGCTCTTGTAAATGCACAGGGAACTAAAATAGAGGTATTTGCAGGACTATCACCGAAGACCAAACAGAATGTTCTGCTAAGCAGGAGGTACATGCTCACTTAGCAGACATTGCTCCTTCAACGACCTGAGCTAGAGGCACCCTGAAGGCTGCAAAAATGGAGAATCCATGATTACAAACTCCAGCTGGTCTTTGATTTGAACCCGAACCAGCACCTCGGAAATCAGTCTAAAATCCCCCCTAACTTCTGAGATGCTGGACCAGATCTCATGTAACGCTGGGCAAAATTTGCTCTTTGAATGACCGCTCTACGAAGCTGTGGTGCTTGACATTCAATTTGGAAACCCTACACTTCAGCGCTCCAGCTGAGCACCTCAAACTCCACAGCAATGGCAACAAAAAGTGCAATTTGTTTATCCTTGACTTCTCCATCAGTTACTGGTGTGAATGTTTTGAAACATTTAGATAGGGTTTAATATTAACGAAACATCTGAAATGCTTACATTAACTAATCTGAACTGAAAGGCTCTGGAGAGACCATTCAGTTTAGATGACCAAAGAACAGTGAAAGCTTAATTTTCTGTAGCTGGCATAACCCTACAGGGGCAGGCAAACCCTAAGAAGCACTGAGATTAAAGTAATATTTTTCACAATTTTTTTTATTTTAGGAAGGGTTTTATTTCAAGTATTTGGGTTCCTCCCTCCTGCCTCCTAGAATAAAATCCCAACAAATTTAGGATCAAAATGATTTAATTGTGACCCTTCAGTGGGGACTCCTCAAGTCACCTGCGTAATTAAATGGATGTATTCCAAGTCAAGCTTTGTGCTGCTGCTCTCAACTACAAGATAGCAAGCTGTGATTTAGATTACTTTTCTGCTCGGAGCACCCAACCTATGCCCACACACTTAGGAAATTCCTATCAGTGGCACCCAAAGAAGTTAATACTCCCATGCAGCTACGGCAAGCAGAAAACATTGCTATGGTGACAGTTCTTCATCTGAGGAAAATCAGTGTAGGATCAGAACTCTCCACAGGAATGTGCTGACCATTGACCTGCTGCCCTCTGAGCCTCTTGCTCTCTGTTCTTTATTGAGATTACCCGAGTGAGAAAATAACTCTCAGAAATCCACCGGCACATTGATCAAAACATGACACGCACCGAAGGAATCAGATCTGCCTGAAACACACTCTCATTCTGCCTGCAGACTGTGCATAGGATGGCAAAGACAAATAACCTGACACTGCAGCTTAATAACACTGCTGGCTCTTGCAGCTGCTTTCTCATTTGGTTTTGTTTGATTATTTCTTAACTTTAAGAAGGTCAGCTTTGGAGGCAACTCCCCCCTAATCTGAAACCTCTGCAAATGCTGCCTACAAGCCCCAGAGAACTGCAGAGCCCTGAGAAGATAACGCTGCTGCTTATTAGGTGCACACCCTGGTTTGGCTGTCCCCTTTTGGTTGGGTTGGCCCTACGGACAGCGAGGCTGCATTCAGGGAGAGCAGAGAGCCAGAACATCCTGTGGCTGCAGGTCTGATTCACATCCTGGAATACAACAATGAAGAAGATGGGACAAATATATTTACCCCTTAAATCTTCAGACCATCTTGGTTATTTGTGGGATTTCTTGCCAAATTATCCTCTGTAGTGCCCGCTCTCACAGGCTCACTCCCTGACTCCTGGCAGCGCAGTCCAACATCTGACCTGTGCTTACTGAGCTGTCCAAATGTGCTTTGCACTCCCATTAAATTAACACCTCCAGAACATCTGGACTGACAGATATTCTCACAAGGCTATGATACAGAGCCAGAGGATATTTTAGAAGTGAGTGGTTATGGTGCTTAGGCTGTGGAGCACAAGCAGAAATGCTGTGCTGGGTATGCTGGGTCCCTACAGAGGACCCAAAGAGAAGAAGGTCTAACCCAGCTGACATCCTAAGCAAGGAGAGAACAGCTGCCAAAGCCAGTGAGATGGCAGAAAACACAGAATGCTGTGTCTCTTACTTAAGAGCAGAGCATGTCCCATCCCTTTGGGTGGAGTTGTCAGTCCCCAGGAATATTGAGTCATTTAACAGGATACCTCAGGGTTAAGGCAAGTGTGAACAGTCCTGCTCACTCCTACACACTGTGCCCCCAACACCTGTAACCTCTGCACAGCTGTACAGAGAGAAGATCCCTGCATCTGTTCTTCCCAGGGGCACTTCTCAAACACACACAACCCAGACATGTTCCATCCCAAAATCATCTGCCCACAGTAAGGGTGCTCTAAAAAAAATTATATCAAAAAATCATTTCTATATATCGGAGTACCTCACTTGACCTAATTTTTTAGTGCCTGGTATGGATTTCTATAAATCAACTCTATCACTTGATTTTTTGAAACATGTACTTACACATAAGAAGCTTAGAATTCAATTTTAATGGGTCCATGTTTTAAAATGTTTTACTATACAGGCACCTAACGTTTATTCTAACACTTAAGAGAGGAAAAAAATCTGGGTACACAATCTAGACTCATGAACTGAGTCAGAAATCCAGACCTTCAGGCATTCCAGAATTGCCTGGTGTGCTAGGCAGAATAAGTCTCTGCTACCAGAATATGTGGAAAGCTAGGACTGATTATGCCTGCATCTGTAACATTTTACCAGGAAGAAATCTAGTCTGAGTTATACATTTGCTTTCAGTCTCTAACAAAGTGCTGGGTACTATAGGTGGCTTGCATTTGGGAAAGGAAGGAAAAAAACTCAATTGAAAACCAAAGTCTACAGTCAGTTAGACCAAAGAATCAAGAATAAATTACACCTAGCTGCTCCTTAAAGAAATCAGAATAATAATAATTGCCTAGATACCCAGTACCTTTTGGAGTGCAAAATAATGACTGAATAGATGGTGTTGTCCGACAGCAAGCAATCAGAAATTAGACCGAAGAATCTTCTTACACAGCTCTGAAAATCCAGATGTGTCTAATAAAAACAGTCTCAACATTTCATTATTCAATCACAAACAATACAGTAATAAAAACTGAATGCCCAGAATGCTATCAAGAGGGTGTTTTATGGACTGTAAGCCACACACTTTGTGGGCTATTTGGGAAAATGCTTTAAAATTAGAATTTCAGCTCTTACTTCTTAAAGACCCTGTTAACATGTTTCTCACCCAGACCGTTTGATTGTGTCCCTGAGGAATTAGGGAAGTGCAGAACTGCACCCAAGGAGGCACCTAGGAGAGGGAAGCTGCTTGGCCCTGCTCAAGGAGCGTGGATGGAACAGTTCTCTCCCATCCTGGCTATTCCTAATCCTTGTGTTCACAGAATGATGAAGAACTGGAGTCTTTCTCAGCTCAGCTTACACAAGCTCCAGGAGAACTTGCAGCCCTGTCCCTGGATGACTGTATTTCAATGTCTACATGTGAAAGATTTAGTAGTTTTATCAAAACTGTTGAGAGCAGAGCGAGGGCTTGAAAAGACAGCGAGATTCCTGCGAGTTGGAATCCTCTACAGCCGAGAAGCTGAGTAACCTGTGGATTATTTACCCTTGAGAGACGAGTATACTTGCTGTTTGCTAAGCAGTGAGTAAGGAAGCTTTCCACCAGCTTGCTAGGATAGTGGCGTGTTTAGCTGGAGTAATAAAGTTGCTTTGACACACTTAACTGATGAAGCTTTTGAGGAAGGCAAGCTGTTTTCTCTCGGCATGTCCGGTAGTTCTCGGCAAGGTTGGGTAAAAACAGCATTCTTGTCAACTAAGCATGACATGAAAGCAAATCAAATTGCTCAGAGCCAGGATAACATGGTGTGTGAGCTGACAGTGGAATCAAAGGTAGTCCAGGTGGGTAGGTACACAAATGAGCTGGCTGGGAGGGGAAAAAATGGACCTTGAAAGAATGGCTTTGGAACTGCTCACCCAGGTGACATCTCGCTGCCCTGCCATTTGGTTTCTCCCATGCTGGGACCATACGCCAGACAGCTTTGTGCACGTTTGACTAAGAGCACAGCGTCATGTTTTAGTGGAACAACTAGTTAATTCATTGGCTTTTTTTGCTTTTGCTGGGCGGAACTGCCAAAAATAACCAAATACAACTGTGTGGTGGAAGAAACCCTGCTGCAGCTGAGCTCACTGTGGGCTTTGCCTCTAGAAGCTGCAGCAGCTTGAAGAGGCACATGAAGAGAAGCACTAAGGTGGGGGCAGCAGCTCCTCTTCATCTGCAGGAGCTGTATGCATAGCTGGTACAAGCTATGCCCGGATGGAGCGCAGCAGCCTCGGGATGCTGCTACTCCGGCAGACACTGCTCCTGCCAGGCTGTGCAGTTTGGCACTCCCAGCACAGCAGCTCTGCCACGGCCTCCGCTGTGCCCACACGCACAACTCAGCCTCACTTCCAGCCAGCTTCTGCTGCATCTCCTCACTCAGAGCAAAGCCTTGCTCCATGGCTCTCTGAACTCACACCAAGTACTGTAAGTAATCCAGGGGCAAGCACTGGCAGGTAGCATTCCAAGAGAAGGCACGACTTGGGGAACATTTGTCAGAATCCAGCCTTTGTTGCACATCCAAAAAAACCCAGTCTTCAGAGTCTCCACCTCGCATGTGCGATGTGACATTAGTGACTCTAAGGAGAGAGCACTGCCCTCGCTTGGTGCTACAGGAATATGAGAAACACAACTCTCGGTTCTGTCATTTACATCTGTCGAGACCCGGCAAAACCCCATGCTGAGTTCCTCAGTCCCTCTGCCTCGGTACATATGACTGCAGACGGGGCAATGAAGTGAAGATGGAAACAAATGCAAAGTAAGAGGAAACATTTTTCATTTCAATAACCTCAGAGAGGAGAAGCCAGAGTTGGCAGGGAAGCAGTGTGTTTACACATCACCTGAAGATTTCTGTTTCCCACAGCAGGTGTAACAAAAGAATGGGTTTGTTAAAACACTGGCCTTTTTGTTCACTCATTCTGATCAGTCAAAATTATCTCTTTTAAATATATGTTCCTGTGATGAAGAAAGCTTAAAGCTTAATTAAAACGGTGTTTTAATGACCAGGCTACCAAATGTAATTGCAAAGCAAAAGTTAACTGGATTTTTCAATGCAAAAAGTAACAATACCTGACAACACTCCTGTACTCACCATCACGACTCCATTATACGGATTAGTCATTATTGATAAAACATTTTCCATACCTAAGGAATGCAAACGCAATAATGAGCTGTGAGTTTCTTCCTCTACAATAAAGGGAAAACACGACATTTATGCTCAGAAGACACCTGGCTTCTTACAAAACTTAAAAACTGGCAGAGATAAGATGGCTAAGATCTTGTGTTCAGGGACAGGGTTTCTCAAGCAATAGTCCAAGAGTAGTAGATAGCCGCAGAGTTAAAAAAAAAAAAAATTCCTCCCATCAAAACTCATCATGTGCTTTACAAAGTGCTGCTCTTCCTAAACACCTATGGGATATGAAAAACTGCAGCCGGCTGCAGCGATACACTGAGAACACTGTATTGTGCTACAGCTGCAAGACACACGACTTCGTGTGCCTTGCACCTTTAAACACATACACATCCTAACTTTGCCAGCAGTTAAAGCCGGTACCAACTTTAGCGGCCGGGTGAAAGCCTGGCTCTCGCTCAGCATCTCCATCAGCCCGCTACTGCCGGCCCCCGCGCCGTCTCTCCCGGTGCCGAGCCATTCGCCTGGCGGGCGCATCCCGGCGCAGGCAGCGCTACACGGGCAGCTGCCAGCTTCTTCATTCTGCTCGTTCGCACCTTCGGGCCGGCAGAATGAAGAAGCCGAGCCGCCGACAGCAGAAGTTTGCTGGGGAGGGACGGGGCTCCCGCAGCCGCGACGGCCGGCGCTCCTGGGAACCCGCGGGAGCCGGAGCGCTGCGGGGCGGGAGCAGCGCCGGTCCCCGGCTCCGTGCAGCGCGGCGGGCGGTGGGACCGCGACCTCCGGGACGGGAGGTCAGCGGGGACAGAGGGACGCGGGCGCGCTGCGAAGCCCCGGTTGCCACAGCAACGCGAAGGCTCCTCTCCCCAAACTTTGGTCGCTATAACGATGGGCCCGCGGCCGCGGCATCCCCCGGACGGGCGGGTCTGCGCCGCGGGGCCGTCGGGGCGGCGCTCACCTATGGTGGAGACGACGGTGCCCACGAAGTAGAAGGCGCCGGGGAAGTCCCAGCGGGGCCGCAGGGCGTCGACGCGGATGCCCGCGGCCATGGCCGCCTCGTAGCTCCGCAGGAAGGCGCGCAGCTCCGGCAGGCTGATGTTGAAGATGCGGCTGAAGTTGTGGAGGGTCCGGTTCCAGCGGAGCTGCGCCGCCGCCTCCGACGGGCTCTCGAGGGCCGAGAAGACGGTGGCGCCGGCGCTCAGGTACGCCGCGATAAGGGCGGCCAGCAGCAGGAACCGCCCATTGTCCTCGTTGAGGGGCGCCAGGCGCCGCCGGCGGCAGGAGCCCACCGCCCCCCGCGGGGGCATCATCCGGTGCGCGGCGCGGCGGGCGCGGCGGGCGGCGGGGGGCCCCC